>JAVJAQ010004293.1:17989-94679 GCA_032362365.1 Zygogramma bicolorata | reverse complement strand
GTCTTCCTCAACTCAAATCATCAATCAGAATGAGGTCATCGGTTTTTTCAAACGGAATGTTTTGCAGCGCTTGCACTATATCGGGTATTTCAACTTTAACTCTCAATATTATGTTTTCGAATGATATAAGAAATACGAAGACGGTTGATTTGGGGCAAAGTTGCACATGTATGTTGCCAACAGAATGCCTTTCAGAAAGTTATACAATCTCGAATATTAATGAATGAATCTCACAGTGAATTCGAAGAAGGAATTCTTCGGTACAAATCGTTCACCTGATAACGTCGTTGTCGAGTTTTTCTGTCTGCGATGTGATATATTTCGAGAGAAAAGGGCGTGTATTTTCGCCGATTTTTTCTTACGTTAAATACTCCTACGTCGAATTCTTCCTACGTCGAACTCTTCCTACGTCGAACTCTTCCTACGGCGAATTCTTCCTACGGCGAATTCTTCCTACGGCGAATTCTTCCTACGGCGAATTCTTGCTACGTCGAATTCTTCCTACGGCGAATTCTTCCTACGGCGAATTCTTCCTACGGCGAATTCTTCCTACGACGAATTCTTCCTACGGCGAATTCTTTCTACGGCGAATTCTTGCTACGTCGAATTCTTCCTACGGCGAATTCTTCCTACGGCGAATTCTTCATATGGCGAATTCTTCCTACGTCGAATTCTTGCTACGTCGAATTCTTCCTACGGCGAACTTTCCACAATGGGGTGTATGGACCATCATCGGAAACGTTCGTGTTTCAATGACGTCAGTGGAGGGGATGACATTCGCCCTAGGAAGAATTCGCCGTAGGAAGAATTCGACGTAGCAAGAATTCGCCGTAGGAAGAATTCGACGTAGCAAGACGACCCGAATGGAAGCGTTCATACAGGACACTTCTACTTTAACATTTTGTGTATGAACGCCTCCATTTATCAGTATTGTGAGAACTTTCTTGGAGGAAAAGTAAAATATAAAGTAAAAGTGTGGTCTATGAACCAAGTATAACTTGTTTTGGTCATACTGTCTGAAACTTTTCTGTTGGGAAAATTCGATACAACGATAGTTCATCGAGATTGAAAATTGTATCTAGCAATAATGACTCAATTATTCATATCGAATGAATGTGTTCCAAATTCTATATGACTTTTAAGATTTGATGATATTTTCTTTCTTTCAAGAGCATTCTTCATTAGTTTTCCTACTCTAACTGTTCCAGAACTATTCAAAGTAGTAGTTTATATTTGTTTTCCACATCAATCAATAGAAGTGACATTTTTTAATAAAACTATTCCAGAACAATATATTATGATATGTTAATTTTTTAGATTTCTACGATAAACATTTTTCAAAGAAATCCAGACGAGTGGAAATGTTTGATCAGTAAGACATTTATTGAAAACCCCTTATTTGGGTGAATATTCTCATCCATTTATTTTGTTTAAGAAAGCATAACACGTGTCACGGTTTCGTTAAACCTTTGTTAGTGAGAATTCCACAGGAAACATAGTATTTTGTGTTTGAGCGTCTTCAGCAAACTTGGATATATAAGGGCTAGCTCATTGATTATCCGTAATCCATTTCAGACAGACTGAGATTGAAACAATTTCAATAGTAGTTCTTCCTCAGAACTCCGATGAATGGTAGGAAACGAATCCAATGCATTGACGGGATTTCTACATCATTGAGTCCGCTCTCCTAGTTTTTGTATGAAACTCTGTTCAACTACAAAAATATAGAAAAACGTGTTATATCTATATCCACGCATGTGGAGTTCTCTTTTTCAATCAAAATTTTTTATTCTATTATCATTTCAGAATTTTTCAAGCATTACTGACTTTCAGGTTAGCACTAATGATGACTTTTCTGTCGTCATAACTATTAAAAAAATCGTTACTCCCATCAAATCATGATTCCCTGCATACTCTTGCGATTTTTTGATTGCTGTATTGTGCGTATATCACATGCATGTCCGAAGTAGAGTCAGTTGAACTAATATTGTTTACAGAGTATCCTTGTCAACAATGCGGAAAAAAGTATAAGTTGCGGAAAAGCCTCCAAAGACACATTAAATTAGAATGCGGAAAACCAGCGACATTCGAATGCCCTTACTGTCAATATGCCTCGAAACAAAAGACTCCTTTATTACGTCATGTATCTATCAAGCATCCGATTGTTTTGAAAGAATTCATGAAAACTTACTACGTTAAGGGGTAAATTATTATTAATTGTACATGAATTATACTGCTATGAAATAATTTGTCTTCATCAATTCCCAAAAATATACATTCCTCTTGATTATTGCCATTCTGAACCATACCTCTTCCAGAATTACTCAGAATATCCATATAATTAAAAACTGATCTGACACTTTCAAGTAGTAACATAGTCCGACTGTGTCGAGCCTTGAATATTTACGAAACAATATGCCTTTTCATTCGGAACAGGGCTTAATGAAAGTGCTGAGAAATGTATTTACGAAAGGGTATCCTGAGTTAATATAGTCAAAATTCTCTTAATCACGAAATTTCGATTTGACCGACGTCTCAAAAATAGACACCATAATTTTTTTTATCAGTGTGAGTGTGAAAAAATGATATTTCTCGAAATCTAGAGCACGAAAGATGTTGATAAAAAGTGACTTATATAGAAGGTAGTGTGGTCTTAGAAATAACATTTTTTCCTCTCTAGCCCCCCCATGAGGGCCTGAAAAATTTAATTTTGAATTCGAACAGAATGGCAGAAAACCCAGTTGTCCCAAGTTGGGTTAGGTTAGATTATTCAATGATTTTAACGCGTCTGATATACACTATAACAAATAGTAACATACATTTTATTATCAGTGGAGTTCCTTACCAGCTCTGCTTTTTTATATACTTTAAGTATAAACTTCTGAATATGGACAGCAACACGTTCGTGTTGTTTGAACTCTGATAAGCAACGGTTTTAATGAGCACCCTGTATAATGGTGTTCAATTGCTAACTACAATGATATTGAAAACTTATACAATTTTTTTTTATTTTCACCACTCCAACTCAACAAATGAACAAATGAATGTATCATGTTGAAATAACAGATTATATAGAAAGCAGTTTTTCCTTGATTAATATTGATTCCACTATTTTTCAGATTACGATAAAGACGAAAACAGGCCGTTTTCCTGTCCAGATTGTGGAAAGTCGTACAAATATAAATCGAACCTTGGGAGGCATATCAAGTATGAATGTAACAAAACCCCTTTTTTCGTTTGTCACATCTGTTCCAAAGCTTACACTCAGAATAGTAATTTGAAAATTCACTATCTTTGTTCTCATGGTTTGAGAGGGTGAAATTGAAAATGGATGGACTATGGACCCCGATGGACCACTTATTTATTTGACTGAAATCGATAGATGGAGTTCGAAAAATAAACAAACTGGCCGTGTCAAACAAACTGTCTTAAATTTATTCTCAATTGTTTTTTTCTATGACGATATCATTCCTCAACTGATGTTGGTATCAGTAAATAATTTTCGGATTATTCTTTTTTGTCATAACGAGTCATATTTTATTGATGGATCGTTGTCATTCCTTTTCTCTCAATAATAAATAGTGCCATCTGAAAATTATAATCATATCTAGTGTTGGAATTTCTCTGCTTACTTTCTCTTGATGAACTATTAGCCAAAAATCCCATCTCCTTTTCCCGTCTCAGGTGAAGTAAACTGTATGTGTCATATATGAAATAAGTTCAGTTTTTTTGTAGTATTTTGGATTGCTACCCTAAAACAATTTGAAAAATTAAGAATTGATTTTGGAATCTAAAGCAGTGTATAACGACAGCCAAATATTCTACCACGACAAAAAGTACGATGAAAGCATTCGTCCTTCACAAAATGATGACTTTCAAGCACAAATTAAGTCCTTCTGAAAACGGTATTTTCCCGCAACAAAAATCCATTTGGACTTGTTCATAGGAGTGTTAAGGCAGTTATCGATATTGCAGACAGAAGCATGCATTCTCATCAGTGTTATTATTTTTGTGTTATGTACTCTTTTAGTACGTTATTCAGCCAAACAGAAATCGCTGCGGAAAATCTCATCCCTGTTAACACTGGAAAGGATCTTTTCATATAAATATGACCCAGAAGTTTAATTGGCTACTCAAAAGTGAGCAATAAGTCTGTAGCTCAGTTTTTATAAGCAGAGAAATTGGAACATTTGGTGTAAAAGTTAAAAAAATTTATGAAGATCAATTACCCTAACGCTAAATTGACGTCACTAGCACTCAGTGTGCGTTTCGCTGAAAAAAAAGTTGGTATCTCAAAGAGAAAACAATAATTTATACCTGTCTCAGTTTTTCTGTAATTGATCTGAAGAAATAGTTGTCAATATGTATATTTGCACACTTGTGTAATTTGGCAGCTAGCGAATTCTTGCAAAATCAATAAGATTCCATGGAGGCTCACTTTATTTGATGAAATGTTTTCAGTACAGACTCATTCTCGCTACACCAATAAATTAGTTATGAATAATGTATGAATATGATTTTTCCCCCAAATATTCAATTTCATTAATAATCGTTCGACTCTGTTCTACTTATCACTTATTCATTGATTTTGTACGAAGCCACCAAAACTGCCATTCATAGGTATAACGACTAGTTTTATAGAATCTGATAATACCATGTAACACATAACTTTTTCTTGTGAATGAATACCACTGGAGTAGGGCAGAAGGCACCCCCTTATAAACATTATTTGTGGTGCCGTAATCTCTATCCATACGTCTATGTGCGTTGAAAAGTCCACTAGAACTAGGGGCGAATCATGTTCGTGAGGGTGCTGTGGATATTAACCCGGGAACGAATAAAGGAGGGTAGTCGATGGTGTACCTCTCCGGGTCTCCAATAAGCGTGATTCTCGCTTAGACTTCCTGAATAACCGTTCTCAATAATCTCCAACAGAATACAAGTTATTTAAATCAAGTCACATCGCCTAGGTTTACTGTCACTCAGTACAACAAAGTCTCAGAGATTTTTAGCTACAGATGTGTGAGGTGCGTGTAAAAAAATTGTATAATTTACGAGTAAACAAACCTGATTCTGAGAGTGATGTCGAATATTAGTCTGTCCACTGCCCCAGCCTCACTGTGCAGATTGGGTATGAGTACAGTTTATTCGTGTTTTTTCGGATATCAAAATGCGATATATTGAAAACATGAAAGGTAATCTATTCTTTTATTTTTATTTGATTTTTGATTCGTATGTCCAGGGCAAATCAATGAGAGGCCTTTAAAATTCATTCAAAATGTTGGATTTGAACCTTTTGATGAGATGTTAATAATTTTTGGTACATTTCACGGACAGACGAACGGACAGAGAAAGCAAAACGTTTATATACAGGGCCATCATTGAAGTCGGCAGCATAGTGTAATTTTTAGGCAAAAAATAATATGAACACTTGCCATTTTTCAACAGTTTCCGCAAAAAAATTCATTCACATGAATTGTTTTTTTTACAATTCAATCACCCTTTCATCAGATTCCATCGATATGAGATATTAACCCCTTTCTTTAAAGAATTGTTCAAGTACCTACAACTCCCTTTGAAAATTGAAACCCAACAATAGAAAAATTAATTTGAATAGTAGTGAGTGCGGTAAGATTTATACCTACATCGGAATACATAAGTCAATGAATCTTTATATAAACTTTTGAAAAATGTTTTCAACAACATACATTTTTTTAGCGAACTGAAATTTTCAATTATTCAAAAAAATAATAATTAGTTTTTAAGAGATTATTTGATTTTTGTTATTTAAAAGTTATATTTTGAAAAAGAAAACTATCACACACATGTTTTTGGGCCTCAGAACCGCAGGTATAAAGAGTAAGAGGTGTGGAGGATTATAGAAGTGACAACAACAGCTTTTGACTCGGTCTCTACGAAGTTTATGAGTACACGTGGCAACTAAGGCTAAATACGTAAATATTCTTGATCTTTTTGAAAAAATATTTGGAATTTTTACTCATTTGCTATTTGTGTATAATTATTATCATGCAATTAGTGCGACAAAAATTAATTATTGAACATTTGAATCACTGCAAAACAATTGTGTTTTTAAACATTCAAAATAGATAGAAAGTATGTGTTTCTCATATATATTGCACGCTAATAAATAACAATTATGGATAGTTAATTGCATATTTCAAATTAAATTGATGCTAGAAGTTGGGATGTTATAGTAAAATTCAAAAATATTTATTTTTAATCGTGATATAGACGAACGTTATTAATATTTCTAATACTTGTTGTTAAAGCCTCGTATCAAAATGAGTGAACCATCGAATTGTGATGAAAATGATATTTATGATTGCCTCATCTGTGATAAAACCGGATCTAGTTCTCAGTTGAGCTCATGCTGACATGACAAATTGACAATTGAAATCGCTATTAAGAACAAAATGCCCCCAGGTCATCTGTCCATTCCGGAAGAACAACAAAGTCAAATAATGGTGAGATGAAAGTGAATCTTCAACAGTCTTCTTCCTCCGTCGCGAATGTTTCTGAGGTGTGTTCTTCTACTGTTTGGGAACTCTTGAAGAAGATAGGTCTCCTCCATACAAAATCAAAGTGGTACACCAGTTAGCTGAAGTTGACCCTGATCGAAGAAGATAATTCTACGAAATTATGATGGAAACCATTTCAAGGCATCTTTCCTATCTCCACAATATTTGTTCCATTGGCAAATGTACATTTTTTCCCAACGGCAATGTTCACAGATAAAATTGCCGTTATTGAAGTGACACCAAGTTTAACATTCTTCAGGAAAATCATACTCAATCCAATAAGAATTAAACTTTGGACAGAAATGTTGGAAAACTAATTTCAGGGGTCCCTATCCATTGAACAAAATTCAATTGGGGAACTGTATTTGAATAATCTCGAATTTACTGTTGACCCTCTGATCACCGAAATCGTCGAAGCGAATCCCAATTAATTCGATATGGAATTTGTATTCCAACAAAAAGGAGCACCATCTTTCTCGGTCGTTGGATTGGCGCTCGAGGTAGTACGGAATGACTAGCCCACTCGTCAGATTTGACACCTTTAGACTTTTTTTGGTGCTATTTGAAACAAAAAGTGTTCAAAACTGAACCTACTTCAATATTGAATACACGGCAGAGAATAATAAGTATTTGTAGAAATATCGACGTTTCTGTGTTCGAAAATGTTTTGTGTTTATATGTTTTTCACACTTGCCCCATTTTCTTGGTGCAAGTAAACACCGTACAGAGTATCACTAAATTCACACTTTTCCCAAAACTATGGGAAAGTGTGATCCAAGGTTCTGATTTTCAAAAAAAAATTCGCATTGAATTGTAATTGTCACATCACAATAATGATATGTAAGTTTCTTAGCAGACATTGTCATATGACGATTACTCTACTTTGAAATAGCTAGAAATGACAAAAATTTGCTCACATGTTTCACTCATGAGAAACGCGTTCACACTCAGCCGATCTCACCTTATGAGTCTCATTGTAAATTTTTTTAAATATTTTTTGTAATCAAGATCGGGCATCATTCGTTTTTTCAACTTTTTCATTTGAGCTTTCAACAATGCAGTCCAACAGTCTTCATGAAGATTTATTGACTGATCCTGGATCCAAAGATTTTACAATTTTCATGCCTCACAGCAATCCACTAAAATTTTCGCAGTGAAGGAAAAAACTCAAAATGAAACTCAACTTCATTGTGTTCAAACTTGCATTTGCTAAAACAACCTAAATTGAAGAGCATTCCACATTATTTCTGTTATTTTTTATTAATATCGTTCATTTGTGAAGAATATACATAAACAATTCATATTTAGTAGTTCGTGAGTGTCACTTTTCAGGTCAATATTCATTATATGGAACCTCGTTCTAAATTAAAATTGAATCACTATAGGAAACATTAAGTAGCGAATGACATTCAGTGTAAAATATCCATTTTAGTTTTTATTCACTTAGGAGCGGAACCACTGCTCGAATATAGTTTCACTTGAGTCTATTGATGATATCAAAAATTCCCATTTGTTGTCGAATTTGATGGTGACTCTGTATATATTGATATTTCAAAAAGAAAACTAATGAAGATCACATTTTTGAAAAGCGTAACAAGGTAGTGACAAAAGTATAGAAGAGCGAGAGGTTTGTCTTTGAACTTTTGAAAATTGTATACTTTAAAGATGCAATAATTGTTGCAGTAGATGATCGCCCAGTTAGAGGCAAATTCTTCGGACCAATTTTGCACAGCATGCTTTCGGAAAAGAACATTCATTGAGCTTGATCAAATGGTAATATTACACATTTCACGTTGTACTCCATATGAAAACCAGAATTTGCGGTTGTTGTTATATACTACTTTCATATCAAGTTATGATGGGCATAGTGTACAAAGTTGGATTATGGTTGGGTATTTTCAAATCCCTAATACTGCCAGCCAAATGTTTTTCATAAGAACATAATTTTGTTATGGTTGTAACAAAACTAACAAGGTTCATAGTATTCGGCATATTGATTTCATTAATCTCATTGGTTTCAGGGTCTTTTTCCTGTTTTGTTTGCAAGAAGAATTATAAATTGAAACAAACTTTGATACGTCATCTGACTTATGAATGTCAAAAAGAGGCAAAGTTTTGCTGTCCGTACTGTGCTCACCGGTCCAAACTAAAACATAATTTACAGTTACATATAGACAGAAAGCATTCCATTGTTCCATGAATGATTGAATCATGACTATTTGTTTTTAAATTACAAACAAATGATCAGCATGAAATTATAAGAAAATGTGAGCAACATCAGAGCCATACGAATATTTACTATCATTAATAAAATCAGTGTAGAAAACGGAATCAGTTTTTCGTTGAATATCATTTCTCAAGTATTGACAATGATGGTTAATATATTATACTATTCATAAACCTTTTTCTTGTGTAACCTTATCTTGTTCATACAATGAGGTATACCAGATTATGTGCCCAACACAAGGCACAGATTGCGAACGGCTAACTGTTGTCAGGGAGGCAAGGGCGTGATTCGGTGCTATTTGAGAACTCCCAGAAATCCAATAGAAGGCACTGAGAATAAGTCTGAAGTAAAATGTTGTTAATTGGACGCCATCTACAGAAAGAAAGATTACACAAACTTATTCTCAAGCCAATCTCTGTAGAAAGACTTTACCACGCTGGAAAAGAGGTTCTTGAACATACAAATATACACGCAGGTGTCGAATAGAAATATTTAATCAAAATTTTAGTAAATATCAAAGTACGATAGATTTAGTGGTCAAGAGTTAAATATGGAATCAAATAATATACAATGGTCGAAGGAACTTCAGCGTAATGGTATAAAACAATAATGACACCAAAAATCAAGATGAATGCATTGAAACCTGTTACATTTATACTTATTGCTGAAGGGTGACGTTTTTCCCCTTTGTTATTCCAGTGTGATATTCACTTCATTCCAAAAACTGTTCCTACAGTTTCACAATAGTATGATAGCTCCAGAACTCAGCTATCCCTTAGTATCCTCCATGAAGATCTCCACAGACAGGAAGGTCTCTACTATCACCATTAATACTTTATAAGGTCTCCAATCTCCTTAAAATTCTCCACAAGGTCTCAACAATTCTTTATGAGGTCTAAATACTCGTCAATAGTCAATAGTTGTTGAATTGAATGCTTTGCTGAAGAATTGATTGCTTTGTTGTGGAATCCTGGCAGAACTGTTTTTTGAGAAAAGAAGAGAATTATGTTAAAACGTATTCGGACAAAAATAATTTTATTCCTCAAATTTCTCGTGAGGCGAGTTGAAATCCACCCAAATTATTATCCTGAATTAAAACCCCAATAATGTTGTTCAAATATTTACCTCTCAAATGAATGGATTCTACATTCTTTTGGGTGGGTCAATCAAAATTAGCCTACAGTTAACCTACACGAGTTCTTCTTGGCGTTACCAGGTCAGAAATGGACCCTTGAAGACTTCCGTCCTCTCCAAATTGAAATTCATATCCAAAAAAAATAATTTCCGTTTCATTTCACGGTTACCAACTCGAACACGCTTCATTCGATTCAATTCCACAAAACAGTAATCTGCACCGAAAACAAAAGATGAGATAAAAGCAGAATCACATACCGCACAAACTATTTACATTTGAGGTGTAGCTTCTGAAAACTCTTTACTGTGGTCGATTAGTCAAAATTATAAGAAGAAGAATTATTACTGTCAAGTGGTCTGCTGGATTTGACATATTTACATTTCCATAACCAAATTTGCTAATTAAATAAAACACTAGTAGAGACCGAGGGGGCAAAAAAACTCCTGAAGGAGAGAGAGAAAAGGAGAAGTTGTTGGGAATTTTTGTAAAAGAGGGGCGTTGTTATTTTTTTTCTTTCTTTTTGTGTGAAGGTGGGAAGAAAAAAAATGGATATTTATTATCGATTATTTTTATAGAAAAGAGAAGGAATGGTAATATGTGTAATTACCCTTCAAGAGAAGGTTTGTTAAGGAGTGGTAAGGAGAAAGGGGGAGAAAAAGGAAAAGTCAAAAGAGGAAAAAGGAGAGGAGAAAAAGAAAAGTTAGAAGTTAGAAAGGGTTTGTAGAAGGAAGGATAAGGAGGGCCTCAACAAGAAAAAAAAAACCGACGAAAGTATTTCAATCGATTCAATATACGAAGAACAAGATGGGGAAAGGGTCAGACCCGGTCGGCGTCCTTCGACAAAAAAAAAAAGTTTTAAGAATTATAAGAGAGGATAAGGAAAATTTGGTGTGAATAAGAATATTTCGTATCTTCTATTCAAGGATTTTTTTTTTATATAACGTCTAGGATAAAAGATATTTTTCTGTTCTGATGTTCCATTTGAAACGAAATTTCCAGTTTTATGAAACCAACCCATGCCCATCCCCAAGTTACGCACGTTATATTTTGCGCCGCTACTGTGAAGAGGACATTTACAGTGTTGCAGGTTATGCATGATTTGCCCATCCGCCATATTTGAAACGCATTCTAGTTATAATTATGAGTTCTGTGGTAGAGACCTTCGTGAGCTGTGAAAGTAAACATGATCACGTATTTCATCAGATGGTATGCCTTCAGGAAGTGTTTAAGTGACCAGAGTTTGTATTAATTTCCCTGCTTTTCTGAAGAAAATAACGATTACACAAATGTGAGCGTATACTTGCAGTGAAGGTTTTCACGGATGGTTGAGTATGCGAAGTTGTCATTCTGGGAGTTTATCCGTTGGTTTGTCGATATTGAGTTTCTACGTTTCGCCAACATCTCAGTTGGCATTTTCAAGAATGTTAGTGCCCCTACTTGGTGCTAGCAACTGTTGGAGCAGTAATATTCTTGAAAATGCCAACTGAGACGTTGGTTGAACCGCGTTCGGAATCGTTCTTCTGTCGACGTTGCGGCTCCCACTTTGGAGCCATTATCAAGGCTTCATCGCGACTTGATGCCGAGGTCTAAGTCTCCTTAACCCGCAACAACTACCATCTTGACGAAGTGATGACTGTGGTTTTGTGGATGGAGAAATAGTATTTATCGATCACTTAGAACGGCTGTTTTATTTAATAACGTGCAAGTGGATTACATATTGAATACGTCTCGTCAGTGATCATAACCTGTATCTTTTGTATTTGTTCAGATTGAGTGACGTTTGGTTTTTTGACGTGTCTGTATAAATAGGTGAAGTCCTCTATCATGAATGACTTATCGAAAGCCGATATGGTTGACATGCATTTGATGTAGAGACATGTTGATGGCAATCTATTACAAGCTATTAGACTATTTCACATTGAACGATTTCCTCGCCGTAATATATCAGACTGAAAATTCTTCAAAAACATTCTTCGACGTCATTGGGAATACACAGTACTCCAAACTAACTGGAGGGCCAGGAAGGAGAATGGACATGCATGATAGATGAAGATCCAAGATGTTCTACACGACAAATTGCTAATACCTTCAATTTGAAAAAAATTGAAGAGTTTGGAAGCTTTGAAGGACTATTTGTTATCCATATGACATTCAACGCGTACAGGTTCTATTACTTATGCCAATGTTTTGCAAACGTTAGTTGTGAACATTCTAATTCCTGGCACAAGTGTCTTTTACCGAAGAAGTCACTTTCTCACGCAATGCAAAAATGAATTTTCATAACAACCATCAAGTGTAGGGTACACATCCGCATGAGGTATGTGAAGATTGTTTTCATTATCAGTTGAATGTTTGAATTGTAATTGTGGGCGATTGGTAGATTGTATCGGTATTTTTAGAGCAAAGCTTACTGGCGGAGGGTACGCAATTTTTTAGAAGACGCTGCTGGCTCAGTTAATGAAAAATTTTTCATTGGCGACAAGAATTGCAATTACTAATTGGACTGGTATTTTACCAGTATTGCTCACTGGCGGAGTGTATCTTAACTTTCAAGAAGAAACGCTGGCTCACTCTGTTGAGGATGTGTCACAAGAATTGCAATGTGGTTCACCAGTTTCGTTGTTCGGGATTCTAACAGTAACACTGGATTGAACTATTAATTTTTTCTCGATATATTATGATTTTCGAAGGGGCTTTATTTCGAACGAGATGGTTTTGTATGAAATGAAGTTTTTTTTTATGTGGCGTGAATTCCCTAACGCAGAAATTATTTTTTATATATTTTTTTGTATCGTATGTATGTGAATTGACCAGTTGATAATCTTTTTTCAGGAAATGTATGCTCAACTTGTGGTAAGCGGTACAAACAAAAGAGTTCTTTGATGCGGCATCGAAAATATGAGTGTCAAAAATCGCCAAGTTGTAAATGTCAATTTTGTCCGTACCAAACGTATCAAAAGGTTAATTTGATGTCCCATCTCTACAGCAAACATAATGTAAAATGAATGTGTCAATTTCAGGAGTATTCATCATTCAAACACGAAATATTTCATCAAATAATTTTCACAGGGTTTCGTCTTAAACTCTTGTCGAACAAAAAATCTGAAGGGAAAGGACAAAAAATGTATTCATGATATTTTCATTTCTTAAAAATGTTTCTCTGGTTTGATATCTTACATTTCAAAATTTAAACAAAATTTCCACATATCTCTTCAGGAGATACAAATTATGTATAGATTATTGAGATTGAAATTAGGCAACTGATTGTAATGAGATATGTTAATTCTGTTTTATCATCGAAATTAAAAGATATTTTCTTGAAAGCCTTTATTATAAAATTAAAAAATGCTGTCACACAAAGATAATAAATCATTTATTTCAACTACTGTCTTTGCTCGCACCTGGAAAAAGTCGTATATCGAATTGTTCAAGATCTTTCCGCAAAAATCGGCGATGGCTTCTCGCGAACGACGCCATTAGGTTAGCTCACTTTTTCCAGGCCCGTCTACGCTACTCAATTCCAGAGTGCAACAAAAAGCGGCAAGCAAAGCTCATGAAATATGATATGACAACACAGAAAGTTATACCATATTTCGTGCTTCATATTGTTTAGACTGTGTATATCATTTGCAGTTTTCCGGAAGGTGACAGCAAAAACACGTCCAATAGGGACATTTTCCTTTGACCCCAACCTCTTGATCACTACCACCCAAACAATTTGAATGGGCAAAGTAGAGAGTGTGACACATCATTAAAAAGTTAACTCCATAGAGAATTCTGCCACATCCATTTTCGCCATCTAACTTTTTATTTTGGCGTCCTCTTCTGGGGAAATAACTGTTCCGTATTCCAAATTATGATTCTTGTTGTCGATGCAAAGTACCAAGATAACGGACGAATTTTGTAATCGTGGTTGGATTCGATTCGAAATTGGCATAATGACCTCCGTCACACATAGAGAAAATAATTTCATCGCATTTGTATAAAATCTTTTCTATCAATTTTATGCAATTATTTTCGGTCATGCTGAAAGTCCGTACCTCAAACCCCCACAATCCATTTTCAAATCAAATCAGACCACAATTATGAATTTCGTCGCCATCTTAGAGCCATCGATTTTTTTCATTGACTAACAAATCATTATTTTAGAGCCTGGAAACCACCACATATCACTTTTGAATCGAATTGGACCATTATTGCAAATCTTGTCATCCACTTTGTAGCCGCCTGAATTCATCTCAAACTATCTTGCAAATAAAGTATCATAATTTAGAATATGGAACAGTTGTTATCCTTCAAAAGGGCGCCAAAATGAAAAGTTAGGTAGTTGAAATTTATATGACTGTATATATATATATATATATATATATATATATATATATATATATATATATATATATGATCGGCTAGGCTTCCGCGGTGATGATAGCCAGCCAGTAAGACAACTCAGACCCAGACCTAGACGCAAGGTCACTAAGTCTTGAAAATGGCTCCGATATGGGAACCGAAACGTAGACAAGTAAATCTTTCCAGACGCGGATCAACCGAAAGTTCCAGCCAGCACATATATATATATATATATATATATATATATATATATATATATATATATATATATATATATATATATATATGCAATCTCAGCAGAAATCCTGCCAAATTTATTCAGAATAGAATAGTATTAAGTTGTTTCGTGCAATATCGCTCTCGAGATGAATGAAGAGGAACTTGAATAATTCACTGAAGTGGTTGGGTGTCAATATGGAAGAACATGCTAGTAGAACCGAGTAGACTGATAACATGTTTGAACTAAACTAGAGTTCCAACTCCGAACCTGATATCTGCGTATCTATGGTATGGTACCCTCTATTTTCATGATGCAAGCAAAATTAAAATATTAATATGACAATCGTCAGTAGATAAGCACTTGACATCATCTAAGGAACGTGAAATTCTACTGATGCCTTTTTATCGAGTTAGCCGTAGGTCTAGTTTTATGACAAGAAATTATATGTGCTAGTCCCCTAAATATTCCACCAGAATTTAACCACAGCTATCCTCATAACTTCTCAGATTGACACCTTTCTATTCTAAGACTTTCTCTACCTCAACTCCAAACTGATGACACATACAGTCAACGCGCGCTGCGCTATCAAGGTAAACTTGTTCAGGAGAGGACGGTTGATATAACGGTTCCATACTCATCGTTAATAACATTCTATGTGTGGGTTTGAAATGTTTGGGAGACCTCATTGAGTGAAGTCCCTCAATTGTCCGATTCAAATTAATTTCTTCTCGGAAATTCACCACTAATTTGAACAAACCTAAGTGGAGCAAATTTCAATGCCCAAACGACATGGGTTATCTACCCCCCAAGCCGCTCCACACACTCACGAATTCTTCAAAAAGTATCAATTGTGGCACCTCGCTTGAATTGTTTCAAGTTGTTGAATATTCGTCTGGAATATAGAAACACTTTTGTAACCTAAATCAAAATAATGGAGCTATAATTTTTGTTTGAAATGATGATGATTCTTCTACATTTGGTACATCAATGAAAAATTGAAATCATCCAATCAGCTTCTCTACTTGAATAATACATTGCTATGCATGAACATTTTCAATATGTCGAAATTTCGGCATATCTTACATGCGTTTATCTCGAAAGAGCTTTTTTGTAATAGGGTACTCTATAATTTAAAAAATTTGTGGAAGTATGTATTTAATGTTTCTGTAAGGAAATATACAAAATAAAAGTCTGTCACTGGAAGCCTTGTATATAGATCAGTTTGAACATTAATCGAAATATCAGATATCTAGGATTTGGTGCTGCCCTTCGCTTTCTTCTGATTGTTTCTGTTTCCTTCTCGTATCCGGCAGCTTTGTGATCTGTACGAACAGTAAGCGGTTTTTTCCTTCGTCTCCAAATTTTTGCCTTTTTGTCAGTCCAATATATTTTCCCCCCCTTTGGACAATATAATTCAGTTTCATCCCACCACGTCGGAAACATTAATTTTGTTTTATACAAACAATTCAGTGATGCCTCTACGATGTCGAACATATATTGTAACTGACATGAGGAGAAGTCTTCTATCTAGAGATATATTTTATGTAGAGCTATATGCACTGACTTGATGATTCATAAGCTGCTATCAAATCGCGAGTAATGGAAAAAATGATCTAAGAATTAAGGAACTCAGTTGTTCTGAATGGGAGTGTTTAACAGAGGAAAATATCAATGAATAAAAAGCAGTACTCGTCAAATATAATCAAACGTTTTTCGAATTATTTTTTGCATCTAAAAATTATCTCCGGTTTCATGTTTTTTATAATACACAAACACTATTCCAATCTGAAAATTTACTTGATACAAAGGAATATTGACACTACCGTCACTACCATATTATGTGAGAGATTAATTGACAACATAGTGCTTTTCCTGATTGCTGCATTAGATTTGTATTTGCATCCAGCGTGTTGGTTATTTCGATGTTGTTTTGTTTGTGATGTAGGTATGATAAAATGCATGCATTTCTTTTCGAATAACCAATATTTGAAAAATTTTCAGGACACAGAATATTTCCTTGTACCAGATGTGGAAAACCGTACCGATCAAAGAAAGCGATGTATACCCACTTCAGATTCTCGTGCGAAAACAAACGGACATTTTTTTGTAAATTGTGTGATGCTTCTTATTTTTATAGTCATCACCTGAAACGACATATAAGACAACAGCACATCGGAATCATAACGCCAGTTATCAATTCTAAGTAATATGAAGTCTCAGTAGAAAGTTACGTAAATTGATTTTTCTAATCCCACTTGCGGTCGTCATCAATTTACAATGAACGTGTATTGTAAGTGAGCCATTAGGTTACAGCTGTCAGGATGGTGGGAATAGAAAAAGTACAATACGCGACTCGGGGATAAGGCTAATTAAATGCACTCGCGAATTACCGCACTGGGCTAACGCCTCGTTCTCACAAGTTTGGCTCGTGAGTAATTGGCACTTTTCTCCTCCGTTACGTAATGAATTATTTTTTGAAGATAATCAGTTACCAATTATACTAAGATTTCATTCATACTGAAGTTTTTCGGATGCATTGAGTAGAAATTGCTGCGATTTGATGACTAATTCATTACATAGAATCAACTCTTTCGGGTTCATGTCTGTGAAATAATCACACTGATCTTAAAGCAGTGCCAATAATGCCAATCTTAAAATGAAAAGTTACACAACTTGAGGAGGTTCACGTTCCTCCCACAACCTCTGGTGGTTCGCTTCATATCCAAGGTTTAATAAGCATTTAAATTATATTTCACGAATCGAATTAGAATTGTCGTGTTGGCCATCTTGGTTCCATAAGACATTTCAGGAATCATTATGGCCGACTCGATAGATTTTTTTCGATTCGTGAAATGGAATCACGGCTACGGTCAGCACTACAAACTCAGCTAATGATTGTTGATAATCAGCATGACAAAATATAGGGTTATTACATTGACGTTTCGAGTTTGGAGATTTCTTTCAGATAAATTATCTCTGGAGTAGGATGTCGATTTCGTAAATGGGTTTGAGTTTTTCAGGAATGACACAGTTTAGATGATTCAATGATACTTAAATACGTTGAGACTGAAAATTTTGTTGAAGAAGTTGAAACTTGTAGAGATCAGTTACTCTGATACCGAACTGATTTTATTGGCACTCGACGCGCGTTTTGCCAACAAGATCAGCATCTTTAAGAGAAAAAAAATACTATATCTCAAAACTGGGATCAGTATTTACATATTTCTCAATCTGAGGTGATGCAGGTGAAAACTAATTGCAAAGGTTTATTTCGTCTCTATTCATGGCTGACTTTCTTATACGACAATAAAAAAGGACTGATCAGGCACGTAGCTGAAGTGAACGATTTCAACTCAGAGATAGTAGAAAATGTAAATTCAGAGAAACAACAACTCCTTGGTAACCGAAAAAAATAATTGAAAACACAGAAAAGTTGGGAATATACGAGCTCAGTTGTCCATATTAAATCAATGGAATTATTGATCAGAGTCGACGAGCTATATACTCTTTCCATGCACACATATGCTACGGAAAGGTAGAAAAGTCCAGTGTCGCCCAACATGTTCTGGACAATGATCATATAATTAGTGCAAGCAATCTAAGATTGATTGAGGGTGTGCATGATACAGGGCTGCTGGATGCATTCGGGACTCTAGAAATAGAAAAATGAAGTAAAATATGAATGGTGACAAAGGGCGTAACCTTCCAGCCCGCCCTTCAGTTTATTTTTGAAGAACTGATTCGAATAATGAGTTGGTTGGAACTTTTCTTAGAGATCAATTACCCTTACACCAAACTGACATTTTTGCACTCGACGTGCGTATCGCTAACAAGGTTAGCATCTTCAGGAGGAAAAAATTGATAGTAGTGCAAAAAATATCAGTTCGGTGTTAGGGTAATTGATCTCTAAGAAATTTCCGACGTTTACACCAAAGGTTCCAATCTCAACGTTTATTAATGAGTAGGTAATAGACGAAGAGGAGTCTTTGCAGGTAGTACTCACCCACACCGCCTTAGATTGTAATATTCTATGATATGACTGGCAGAAAATTGATCATTCAGTAGACAAAAATATAGCTTATCGAAGCTGAAAGCCAATGTGAGGTATTTTTCGATAGCGAAATTTCATCTTTTGCCGAAGTGTGTACTATTTTATTTTATCTTGTACATGATAAAAAAGGCTATTATGACGGTTACATGTCATTTTGGTATTCTAGTCTGTTAGTTATTGGGGATGTGTGGTTTTTAAAGGAGAAACCTTTGCTACTGAGATAATGTTTGATAACTGTAATAAATATAATGCGAGTGACAGCTCGTTTTTTGTTATTGCGCTGGTGTTTACAAGTCAGCGGGATCATGAAATCCGATTGGTAAGATGACTTTCTGAATAAAAGAAGAAGACGAAGGCAAAAAGTACAAATAGGCCGGCGAAGTGTTTTGCAGACTTCGTCGTCTACCGTGTGAACGATTCCAACCTGATCTTGGAAATAAGCCCATTTTCAAATGATTGTGTAAAATTCATGAATAACTATCTCTCGTATTCAGTGTTAGATCAGTTTTCCAGGAGATGCAAATCTTGTTAGCGAAACACGCGTCGATTGCATACAATATCAGTTTGGCGTTAGGGTAATTGATCTCTATAAAAAGTTGCGAAGATGCTACTCATAATACCAGCCAAATACAGTTACATGTAGTTTGTGAATCGTGTGAAAATAATAAAAACATTTTTCAAGTATTTGTTGTTTCTGTATTCACCAATCCATCGAAAGTAGTCGGTTGTACTGGGCCAAAATTGCCTATTATCCAGAATAACCAGAAGATTCTATATTCAGATCCATTTTTTTATTTTCAAGATCTAGTATAGTCAATTAACAATTTATTAGTTTTGGGGGCTTACGGAATATATCGATAAGACATTGATGTGACGACATATATGAAAAAAGGAAGTAGGCCCTTTGTCACTATTCATACTATTTTTACATTTCGCTATTTATTCAACTTTGAATAGCAGAATTTGAAAACAGAATGAATGGTGATGAAGTGCCCATCCCTCTTAACTCGCTTTCTAGTTCTTTGTTGAGAAATTATTCAGAATAATTAGTAGTAAGTGACGAAGTCCAAATAGGATGAAAAAACTTTGCTGGTAGTTTTTTTACTACCTTAGAATGTGAAGTATATAAGTATCTAATCCTATTCTTCAAATTCAGTATCAGTTTTCTTCTCCTGAAAATGCTAACCTTGTTAGCGCAACTCGCGTCGGGTGCAAATAATATCAGTTTAGTGTTAGGGTAGTTGATCTCTACTCATATTCACAATCAAATGATATTATTGACCATTCCTACACGGAATATTCATAAATAGATTCAAATTTGAATAGCCCTACATATTCCACTGAGCATATTAGTGAAACACAATTATAGAAGTAGCAGAAGTAGTTCCAACTGTGCCAACTTCCTCGCCATTTGTCAAATATAATGAACGGGAGGTATATTATATGCTGAATTCGCTGTAGAATAGGGGGGGAGCGGGGGGGGGGTTTCCCCCCCTTTTTTTCCCCCCACACATATTAAATTTTTATTTCCCCCCCCTCTCCCCCCACCAAAAATCCCCCCTCCTCAAAAACAACAAACAATTCAAAATTTTAAAAAAAAAAAAAAAAAAAAAGAAAAAAAAAAAAAAAAAAAATATTTCTATTTTTTCTACGGGGAAAAAAATCATAATTTTTTTTTTTTTTACTAATAAAAGAAAAAAAAAAAAAAAAAAAAAAAAAAAAAAAAAAATAGGTTTTTATTTTTATTTTTTTTTATTAAAAAAAAGAGAGAGGGGGGGAAAAAAGGGGGGGGGGAAAAGAGAGAAAGAGGAGGAAAAGAAAATTCCCAAAAAGAAGGAAAAAAAAAAAAAAAAAAAAAAAAGGAAAAAAAAAAATTTTTTCTAAAAAAGGGGGTATATTGTCGTCCAAAAAATAATTGGGGGGATGATTAAAAACCAATAATTTTTTGGAATATCAATTCATTGGGAAAACAAAAAAAAAAAAAAAAAACCCGTCCGGCGGACTCGTATTTTCAGCTTTGGGATTGCAATTCATTATTATTCCAAAAAATTATCGGTAATAATCATACCACTTATTATATTACCCCTGAAAATATTAGTGAAACACAATTATAGAAGTAGCAGAAGTAGTTCCAAATGGCCAACTTCCTTCCCATTTGTGAAATATATTGAACGGGAGTTATATTATATGCTGAATTCGCTGTAGAATATTTAGGCATAGATTCAAGTAGACACTGTGACAGGACTTTCCAAACTTTTTTGAATGATTCTTTTTCTCATCGAGATCGATTTTCCTACAAGTTTTAACTTCTTAGACTTCTATTCGTGGCAGTGAAGTGAGGGATGATACTGAAATTCATTTTTTGAAAAATTTTCAAAGGGACCCTTATAATTCATGGGGGATCCTTCGATACTTGAACCTATAACAAGAACCATTATTTTTGATGGACTGATCATCGCATTGAATGGCTTGCTTAAAAATGTCATCTGCTATTATCATAATATAATATTCTATTTTCATGGCAGTCAAATTATTTGTGATATAACTTTTGAAAATCTGTTCAGTCTATAAATCAAATTCATTTACTTTATATCCAGACGATTGTGGTGAACTCTTTCCATTTAATCAACATTATCTGGATAGGATAAAGGATTAAATGACCGTTTACCAAAAGGACACTCAAGTCTCCCTACTGATTTCTGAACATATTGAAATTATCACTTATCCGAGCAGTGAAGCGAATAAATTCTGACAACTCAAATTTGTAATTTGAGCAATTGTCTGTATTCATGTGAAACATTCCATACGAAACTATTTTGATTATACACATACATCCCTTTTTGGATCTTTTTGCAATATCTTTTCTATTAACATTCCACTACTAACACCCACATGATGTCATTCCTATGTTTGGAATTATTGTCAACCTAAATATCATGCCTGAAAACATTTTCAGTATCTTGCACGACATGCAGAAAGTCATTCAAGAATATACACAGTCTGAGGGCCCACATATCGTTGGACTGTATGAAGCTGAATGTATTCACTTGCAATAAGTGTTCATTCACATCGAAAAGAAGATTCAATATGAGAAAACACTATGCGTCAAAACATAAAATGTTCGTAGCTCAAGGCGAGTTTCCAAGGAGAAATATATCCTGATCATTATCGGTATTACCAGACCACCACAGAACGATTTTGAGAACGCGGCTGCCGGAATTTTTCCCTTCAGAACCTTTATTTCGAAATAACCTAAATGTTGATCAAAATTTTTTTTCACAAAAGTTTTTGTATTATTCTTTCTCCCACAAATTATATATTCAAACAAATTGCCTCTATGGAGAGTCAGTTTTTTCCAGATTCAACTGATCTGACATTTACCAGTGTGTTCATCGGCCACAGGTAGTTTGATATTACATTAAATACTGTCTCAATGTTTTTTTGAGGGTGTATCTATTTACATAGTTGTTTATGTGTATGTGTCTGCTCTCCCTTGAAAATGATAAGGATTTGAATTTTTACTGTTCCTGGGGCATATTGTGTTGTAATTCATATCATTCGACTCACCCTGTACCAGAGACGAGAGAAAAGTCACATTGACTTGATTGATTGACTGTATATATTTTCATTCTCATCATTTTTGATAATTATAAAGTATTTTGAACGTTCTCAACGCTTTCTACCATCCAGAATACCCTATAAACAATCCTTACCGATCTTTCCAACAATTGTTATACTGGCCCCGGTCACGTAACTATAGTGGCGATTATAAGGGAGTGGGCATGGGGGCCATGTCGAGAGATGGACTGAATGCTCTCACACAATGTGATGAAATGTTGTATACAATATACAATCGACCATGAAATTTTAGAAATACTGTGTTCTTCCACTGAGTATTGCATCCGCAGAGATGAATTTCTTAGGACTGAGGAGAGTTGACTGAGGAGGCAAGTAGGCGTTCCAGATCATGGGATGTCTGAGTCTGGGGGGCAAACACCAGTTTTACCATGGAAATCACACTCTCAAATCAAACGAAAGGTTCTGGGGTGCAGATGTTTCAATACTGAATCATTAGATATTTTTGACAAGTGTCTGGGATGCCTAATATGTATGAAGAACGATTAAGTAGCCTTGCACTAATGCATGTCCAAAAATACATTGTTATTGAAGAAGGCACTATAATAGAACGTTTCGCTATAAGTGGGCTGAGACGAAACATAGAGTTCGTCCTGTAGAGTTTTCATTCCATTCGAGTTTTTGTTATTTTCTATTTTCAATATACAAAATATCCCATTCTGCTTTTTGTGTCTGTTTTGAAATTGATGACTAATATGTAACTGTACAAAGTGCCCCCCTCCTGAATTAAGATATATGACCGCCCTTGCGTAACTGCAATATATTATATGAATGGTAAAATTAACTGACTTTTCTGTCAGTTAGGTGTGGTACATTTCATGAGATAATAGGTGTAGTAAATGTTATTAGGCATACGTTCGAAATATAGACGTCCTTCTCATATCTCATTAACATCAATGAGTCTGCCCCAAAACATTCAAGTACAATAATTTGCCCAAACTCCATTCACTCTACCCAGTGAATCCTCTTCAATAACTCAATCCCCACTCAGTTTTCAAAAAAGAAACAATACCACAGCCATTAAGTAACAGCATCATTTTCACTATCGCTAATGAAGCCAGTCCATTTTTATGGATCGAAATGTTGCAAATATTTCAGTGTGAAATTCAAACACAGCCTATATGCACCAATCCTCCTGACACAACCGAGATCTGTGAAGTATGTTTGGCATACCAAATGAAACGAAAACAAAATGTTTAAATCTGTACGATATTATATCTTCAACCTCTGCGTAGGTCAATGACATTCACCAATAATGACTTTTGATGGAAGCGTCAAAAAGTTTGCCTGTTCGCAACGCCAACCTGAAACGTAAAATTTATTGAAATTAATCTTGCGAAATATTCTTTTTTCATTCATTTCAATATATTCATAAGAGTTTTTGTTACCATTTGTGAATATATGTCCAGGTGTAATTTTGTGCAAAGTTCATATCAACCCAGGTTCCACATTAAGGGCAGACCATGTGTCCATTCATCTCTTTCAATGATCGTGAAATAGTCACAATCACTGCACAAGCCATTGATCTAGTCTTGATGAAACATAGCCGCCTAAAATCGACAATTCGCCATGGCCATCACAAATGTGGATCTAAACTATGATTCCATTTCTAGGTTTTACGTTGGAAGACACCGGTAAGGTTCAATGCAATAAATGTGGCGGAGTTTACAAGAATCGAAGACAATTCCAGAAACATTTTCATGAACAACATGAGAATACACAAACATTTAATTGTAATGAATGTGGAAAAATTTTCAAAAGACGATACCACCTCAAGAGACACATGATGATTCATTCGTATGATAGTTGCAGCCTCAAAAATCTTGTCAGTTTTTCACCAATAGAGTAGTGAATATAATGAAATTCATCCACAGTGCTTCATTTCAGCGTTCCATTCATAGATGTATTATATATACTTCCATACGGTTCAGCAACTGCCAAAAAATTATACCCTCAATGAATTGAACTGGTCAATGCTTGATGAAAACCTATATCGACAAAAATAACACGTACGATTCTCATTGTCAGTTAGAATCGTACAGGAAAATGTGGGATGTCTGTGATGAAATGTAGTTTTAATCAAGAAATTCACTTACCTAGGGTCATTCTTACAAAATATAGTGATCTTAATAGTCAGTCAACCGACATCCTTCTGGTAAAGTAAAGCCTGACTACCTTTAGTGTTAATCTATTCCCTACAGTTTGGATCTTACTATAAGGAGACCATATGGAACTGAACCTGAATGTGATTTCACAGTCTACAGTATTTGGGATAGAAACCAAACATGTGTTTTCTTGATATTAGTGGAAAAAAAACTCAAGGGATTTTAGGATATCATATGAACCTCAATTCATCTAAATGAAGATTTGATCTCACATATCTGACAGGAGATTGCATTCTTCATTTCATTATTATGACGATTAGCATTCCTCAAATTCAATAACATCATAGTCCATTGTAAGGTGATTGGTGTATATCCGTACTTTTTGTTCAATAATATTATTTTTTTCTATGATACACATAAATTCATCATTTTATTCATTCTGTTATTAATAACAATAAGCATCAGACTGGTTTCTCAGTGAGATCAAAACAATCTTCGAACTGGAAACATTTCATATAGGCCAAATAAAATGCAATAACTATATCCATACTTTTTTTTAATGAGTTAATTCATGATGACGAATATGTGATTAAATCGATCGACGAATCTCAGTGTAAGTAGTCTATTGGAGTCATTTTCATGAACATCTCTGTAGTTCTGAAAATGGGAAATCCCAGCAGTTTGTTATGAGAGTAGTTGAAAAACTTTCCGAAGATTTCACAGATCACGACTATGATCTCATTTTGGTATAAAATTCCACCAAGTAGGTACATTAAACTTATGTTAAGAATAGATAAAATGATTGGGAATTGTTGATGAAACATAGCAATGGCTCCTTCGAACATACGAATCAACATTTTGATTTGTTTTTTTCTGTACATAAAAAATCTTCTGTTGTAAACATCTTTCCCAAACTCTTTTAACGCAAGGACTGGGATAACAATGGTATTAACCATATTACTTCTTATGGAATCAGTGCAGGTGGTTGGAAATAGGTTTTGTGATGAGAATGTTGTAAGTTGTGAAACAGATGAATTCAAAGCAAATTTTGCCTTCAGTTCAGAAAATCATCTCCTCCAATATGTACAGTGTTCCCTCTAATGGAGCCAACCAAGTATCTCAGTTGCTGATAATGCAATTTAACACTCTGAAGGCGACCTCCCTAATTTTTATATGTGTTGAAAACTGCATTTAGATGTAAATATGACCACGTTGAATTTATTTCTGAAGCACTGATTCCAATAACGCATATTTTAGTGAGATTTCACATATCTAGCTATTTTCAATTTAATTCCACAGGTGAACTGAACTTGGAAGAAATGACAGGTCAACAGTACAATTTTGCTTGTACAATATGCGGAAGGGCTTACAAGAGGAAAAGCTCCCTGTACAACCATCGACGGTGGGAGTGCGGTAAGGATCCTCAATTCAAATGCTCCTACTGTCCATACAAAGGGAAACAGAAGATTCATTTCGTGATGCATGTGATGGCCAAACATAAAGAACACAAACAAGAAGTCCTCACTGCAGCATACAAACGATGACAAACAGCAGTCACCGAATCTTAAAAATTTCTGAAAGTTTTTCATATATGCCCGAAGAAGACAAAAGACTCATATTATATTTATATAATGAGGATCTTCATTTTGGAACAATAACATTGATATTCATTTTCTAAAGAATCAGTCAGATTCTATACTCAGAAACTGTTTTTATTCGTACAAATATGCCTTCATCTGAATTTCATTTATCATTCGTGCATATTCTCGAAGTTATTTTTTGTATTCATTTATTACTTATGATTATTTATTTTTATATGTATGTTCAAGGTTTGGATGTTAGTTACTTGGTGAATTGTTTATATGCATATTAACAAATATTGATAGATTTTATTTATTGTTATTCTTTATACAGATTTAATATAAAAGAGTAAACTTATTTTTGTCTCTTTCAAGTTCCAATGTGAAAAGTTAATTTTCTTCACAGCATTATACATTTTGATAGGTGAAAATATTTGGGTGGTCGGGAGATAACGAAGAACACAGTGTTTACTGTGTTTGGGAGAAGGGAAGAAAGAAGAAAAGAAGGAAAATATTAAAAAGAACCCCGCACAGAATCAATGTAGAATGGTATCCAGTCGATGAGCCTGAAATTGCGATATGTTGTACTTTCCGACATCCGAATACTCATGAAAAATAAATGAACTCTATTCATCAGCTTGGGTTAGTCTTATGGTCAGAAAAAG
Organism: Zygogramma bicolorata; assembly: GCA_032362365.1. Classification (NCBI taxonomy): domain Eukaryota; kingdom Metazoa; phylum Arthropoda; class Insecta; order Coleoptera; family Chrysomelidae; genus Zygogramma; species Zygogramma bicolorata. Next base: position 68,174 of record JAVJAQ010004293.1, on the reverse strand, counting down.
TCCAGAACTGTTCTCTTTCTTTAGGATGACGAACCCACTTGCTGACAATAAAATTCACTATTGAATAACACTCCATTCAAATGAGACAATCATTCGTTGAAATTTTCAAAATGAGATTTGTACCACAATGGATCAACATTACCGAGGGTAATATGGCTTGACTGACTGAATTTTGATAAAAATAAACGTCAAAGAACATAATCAATATTCGCTTGATAAAGGTACAGTCTACCGAAACATGCTCGTTTTGACTCCGAAGACAATAAATTTTGTGGAAATTCCGTTCAATCGCCCAGAATGTCTATTTTCGCTTATAGCGTAAAGTAACTATGGATTCCGGTAGACACAGGTGTCCTTATTATCACCTAAAGTTTGCGCCACCTCAGTCCGGCAAAGAACAGGGGAGCGGAACATTATTTTTTGTTTTTTTCTTATATATGACTCTTTGTCGGATCGAAAAAAAAAATTGAAAGTTGTAGATAATTGAAAAATCTATCGATTTTCCCGATGTCGATATCCTACTTTGTTGCTAAACTATTGCGCTCAGGAATTTTAAAAAAGCTCATTGTCACTATTCTATTGAAAAATAATGGCATTTGGGGGTTGCAACTGTGAATTGAGGAAGCTTTCAACTAGTAGAAACTACAGTTTCAATTTGGTTGAAAAGCAATTGATAGGTTAGCAACAATTCAATTTGTGACTAAACAAAGTGTCCAACTAGATTGTTATTTCTCTCCCTACGGATAATCGTATAGCAATGAACGCAACGGTTTTGGATAGTCAAAGAGTTGAACTACAAACTATCATTTTTGGAAAATCGATTTTTGCAATGTGATACCTTCGAAAATGGCGTCAAAAAAACAAAGTTATCCAAACTAAAAAACAATGAGGAAAAAATGGTCGAATAAAGATGTGACAAAATGCATTGGAAAGTGCTCGCCGTATTTTTCTACGAATTTTGCCAACCTGACTTCTGTTCCACGATATTAGGGATCCAAGATAACACTTTTTTTTATTTAATTCCCCCTACCTTTGTTGCTACAAAGTTATCCAAACTAAAAAACAATGAGGAAAAAATGGTCGAATAAAAATGTGACAAAATGCATTGGAATGCTGCGATTTTTCTACGAATTTTGCCAACCTGACTTCTGTTCTACGATATTAAGGATCCAAGATAACACTTTTTTTTATTTAATTCCCCCTCCCTTTGTTCATTTATATGAAGCAACGAGACCTTGACGACTGCACAGAAAAAGAGTCATATTATCCATAGAAACCAACAGAATTTGTTTTTCACAATTATTTATCGGGGGTTATATCCCAGCAGTGGACCAAGGTTCTTCTGGGTCGTACGACATGCCTTGTGGAGGGGAAAGCCGCACTTCATGATACTCGACCATTTTTTCCTCACGGCAAAATTCTTTAGTATATGGAAATACACGTTGTTTGGTCGTTGACGCCATTTTGAAGCGAGCGACATTGCAAAAATTGATGTTCCAGAAAAATGTATAGCTTTTAGTTCAACTGACTATCCAAAACCGTTTCGTTCATTGCTCCACGATTGTCTGTAGAGCAAGAAATTTCAAACACCTACGGCTTTCAATTCGACTTTTTTATCGGTCCGACCAAAGTTTAGTGCATTATATAGCAGTAAAAACAAAAAAAAAATTCCGGCATTCAACCGCTAATCGTTGCTGATCAACGCAAGGACGGAATCTGTGACAAACTTTAGGGGATAACAAGGACATCTGTTTCTCCGGAATTTAATCAGCTAATTTTCGGGTAGGCGATTGTTCTACGAAAAGTTTATTTGAATGGCTACATTCAGTTCGACCAACGAACTTCGATCTTGATAAGACTCCCTGAGTCCGTAGGACGAGTGATATATATATCTATATATCGGTATATATATATATATATATATATATATATATATATATATATATATATATATATATATAACATTTATCTCTCAATTTCAGTTCTACAGTTGACCCCTTACGATTAATCAGCCAAAACAGTATTGATCAATCAGATCCCTTTTCATTCTTAAAAAATTCTGAACATTTAGGTACGATGTTGAAGTGGATATTAGTTGGTGGTATTAAACACGCCAGTGGCTCGGTAATAATAATAAGCTTCATAACCTTAATAATCTATTGTATGGTGAAACACGTATCACTGTCTACATAGTGAAAATAATGACATGTATGTATTGTTATTTACTTATGCTATCATAAATCCGCATCCCCACTCTCATCATAATACATAGAAAAAAATCTCATACTACTCTGAAAACAAATACAATGAAGAATTCCTAGTAACTAAACCAATCATAGTAGTTGGAGGCACCCAAAAGGCTCACATAAAGAACATGAAATATAAATGTACACAAAATTCTAATGAAAGAGAAATTCCGTCAATATTTTCTCTCTTATATGAGATTCGTTCGATGTAATGATTTCATCATATACTGAGTTGGTCTGTATGGAATGTGTTAGTATATGACTCGCTGGTATGATCTCGATAAAAATCGTATATCTTCTCTAGAAGCTTTTTGGAGATTTTCATCTAACACAGCTTGAATTTTTTTATGTTATTTATACAAGTGTAGAGGCAACTTTTAATCTACCCCGAAAAGTTGCTCCGCTAACGGAAAGATAGTGCCACAACACGCCTCAAGAAGCTATTGTAACAACTTGAGACAAGTAAAGCGGTTTTGTGAGCTGTCTAATGGAAATTATACATTTTTTCAATTGAGGGTAATTACCCTTACGGGGAGATCAAGAAGTCAGCAATTGTTCTGATATAACTAATATTATTCGAAATTAGCCTTCAAAAAATAAAAAATAAATATAAGTACTCATGTGTTATTCATGTTCTCAATTCAAATCTACTTCCATTATAAAAACATCTCGAATACATTTATATCACGAAAGTTTTCAAGTGATATGGTCAGCAAAATATCTTTTGAAATAAATTATCGTGGAAATATTAGTTCACATTTGACAAGATTCCGCATACATTCTTATCAGCTAGACGAGTAGGAACATATTGACAGTGACAATACAAAGCAAAGTGATCTAGAGTAAAGAGTATGGTGATTGTGATATATGAGTTTGTTCTTTAAGTGGGCAGTTATTCCATTTTCTCAGGATTGTGAAAAATTAACTCATGTCCGTCCATTTACCAAATCTAGATGTATACTCAACCACCACCTCACGTTTTTTTCATAGTGCAGTTTGAGATCTATAGTATAAGTATTACGGAATGAAGCACCACAAATTACTCTCCTGAGTTTTCGTTTTATTATTAGATACATCATTCGAGTTGTCATTTTGAATCGTTAGTTATGTTCAGTGCTAGAATTTGCCATAATTTGGTATTCATTATGATGATATGCATACATTCGATGAATTGTATTCCAGATTTGTTCAGGCATCGGTTGGGCAAGAGAAGGATATTGAAGCAATCTGATCGTAGGACTTGCAGCAGTTGCTATAGAAAGCTGAGGGAATTATACGGAACGAAACACGCTCAGAACAGATCACGTAAAGTAGACACATATTGCATTACTTGTCCCAATCAACCGCACATGTGTCTTCACTGCTTCAATGACATACACAAACTGAATCAAACGTTTGTTTTCACTTAAAGGATTTTTTGCACCATATACATCTAATAATTAAATTTTTGTTGGGTTCGAAAATGTTTTATTATTGAAAATTCAACTCGTTCGGTCGACCATTTCTCGAGTATCAGTTTCCTTCCCCTGAAGATGGTGACCTTGTTCCCGTCCGAAACATCCTTCTATACGGTCCTAGCGGTTTACCCCTAAAACAATGCATAAAAGTACAACCCTACAGACCAAGAAGGAGCGCCTGTCAAAAACCTCTCAATATCGATTCTTCCCATCATTGCCCACGAAAAACCTGAATAATATTTTTCATCCAAATGAATGTTGATTTGTCGTCAACAACAAAATTGTGAAATTGTAACCTAGTTAATTATTTTATAATAATTGTCTTTTGGTTCATCACAAATCGAAATGAAACAGTTTCCATTCCTTCTTTTCGGAATATAAGTGATTGAAGGTAAAAAAAAACAAAAATCACATCTCCACTCCATTCAAATATTCTTCATCATCCTCAAGCGTGACATAATCCTTGAGTTGTACTTGAACGTAATATTTTTTTATCATTTACTTCGTGAATTTTGCAATTGAATTTATATGAACTATCGCAAACTTCCATATGATCTGAAAACTACATTGAATATTTTTCGGAAGATAAACACTATTCATTCTACGACACTTTTTCAAAAAATGCTCCCCTTTGAAGTTATGAGTGAATGAATGTCGAAAACTGCTCGAAAATTATAATTTTCGCCAAATCATATCATATCTACTCTACCAGATATTTTAACCATTCGAAAATATTAAGTTCAAGTAAAACTCTCAAATATTGTCATCAAGTATAATGAAAAATATTCAGTAAGAGCGAGAATATGTTTTTCTGAAAATAGTAGTTTTATGGCATTTTTTGACATTTAACCCAGATATGTCTGAAGGATATGGAGACAATTACAAGGCAGCTAAAAGTTAGTGGTGAATCAGCGTGGAAAGTAGGTCATAAATTTCGGTTTTGGAGAATGAAAATTACCCAAAGACATTCATTTATATGTAGGACGATGGACATGAGAAATAGTATGGATATTTTGGAACTGTCACTATTTATTCAGTATGGTATGCTATGAAAAATTCAACATGCCAACCAATATAATCATTTCGACGCCTCCTTTTCAATGACGAGAACCACCTCTAGTTTGTTTTTCTTGAGGTTTCATTGAATGGTTCATTCGATGAAATCTCAACTCCGAATCCATATTTCTGGAAGAATGTCCCCTCTAGGAAAACTTTTCTTTGATTCTGGGTCAGTGAGTTTTTGGCTTTACTTCTTCTGGAGAACAGTTAATCCATCAATCGTCTAAAATTTTTATCCAATTACCAAGCATTATTTACTCCAACGACTTCGCAATGGGAAACTAAAAGTACCACTTTTTACCTCTTACAGATGTGAGATATAAACTAATGTTTAGGTCTGAACGATCAAATGCGCCAATACTTTCATATTAAATATTGATGACAAAAGGTTGGTCAATTTGAACGAACTGTTTTTAGAGAGTATTGTCGAACGGTATGAAACGGGTTTACTCCAAGCGGAAGCGGGCAGTTTCACACTTTTATTATCATTCCACTTAACGAAAATTATGTTCTGATCACGAATTTTATTGAAGTCATAGGTTCCACGTGAAATTTAGTACTTCCGAATTACGCAATTCACTGCCTGGAATACGCTTTTCAAGACTTGTTCTTGATCGAAGAGCTTCTCTGTAAGATATTCTAGTAAAGCACTTGAGGTGAGAAAATTATCGAAATATAGATGAAATTGTGAATCTTTCCATTTTGACTGGGTAATGTCAGCATATTCAAATACCATCGAAGTTTCAACACCCAACTCGTTATAAATATATTCCGTTGATATTCATTTCAAAAAACTTGATAAGGCTCAAACCAATGAATAGACCCCTGAAGAATGGTTCCGACCCATAACTTCAAACCGTATATAATGACCTTCCCATGTATATATTGTTTACCACGTCTTCCCGTATAGGGATGTTACGGCTCTCTTCGATGTAAGCATGCTCAAGAAACTTCTCCTTCCAATATGTGAAAAGACTGACTCTGGCAAATTCGTCTGGTTGGTTCAAAGTATTATTATATTCAAAATGGATATTTCGGTGAAGATGTTCAAATTTGTTTCTTCATATTTCTTGGGAAACTAGAACGATAATAATATATTGTACTCGTTCCCAAAACATTCTCTTTTTGAGAAGTGGAACGTAACCAATCGAAAGAAGGACTCCAATGAAACATTTCACTTCGCTAATTCCCACCTGCATAGATTTATTTTTGTGAGGTACGTAACGATTTATTTCATCGAAGAGAAGGGAAAACAATTGTGAAGGGGTATATTCGACAATATTATCAATTTGAATTACTTCACCCGCATATATATAAATTCTCACCTCTTTTTGTTTTCCCTGATTTTTTTTCTTGAATATTTTTCCTGATTGGCAAATATTCTGTCATTTCCGACAATGGTATTTAATCGTCTGAATCCGAGTCATAACCCTAGTGATGTGTAGATGGCACCTGACATTCACTTTGTATTCGTGAAGCAGGAAAACTATTCATGTCGATCATGTCTTCCTCTGGAGAACCTTCACCGGTGATATCACCACAAGCATTACTGGGTGGAAACAAGGTTATTTATATATTCTGCTCGTAAATCATCATCTTTCGTCATTGCCAAAGCTTCATGAGGAAATCTCCTGAAAAACATAAGGCCTAATATGCTCATTGTCCTACATATAGGACAAATATGTTCACATGCGTAAGGCAAAACAAACACATGAAATAATTGTTTCAAGGTATGCTAAATATCTGATATTCCTTTCAAAAAAGTAAAAACTTGAAAATTTTTTTTACGTTTATGCAAAATCTGAAAAATAACTCACTTTGTGAAGGTTACATCATATTCAGCCATTTTAATAATTCCACAAATTCCTAATTCTGTCAAGCTCAAATTATTCTGGAATCCATTTTTTTAATTTCTCCTTCCTTAGAAATAAAAAGAAAACAGTTTTAAGTTCTTATAATATCTGTTTTTCTGGCAAATTGGTATAATTTTCCCGATACGTAACTGCAATATTGGGAAGATGACATTATCGAGAGCCACAATTGAATATATATTTGAATTTATTCAACTGTATTGAGTATTTAAATTTCATGAATGAAAATTCAGTTTGTTTCGCAGCCGGTAGTATCCCTGTTCGAAGCAATAGGTATAATTGTAGCCTACAACCTGTGGCAAAAGTCTCTTTAGTTAACACTATCAGACCTCTAAGATACCGTATCTCCATGTGCTGATTACCAGGGGCCTGTTTCATAAAATTACAAGTCATGTAGCTACAAGAGAAACACAATGTATGTACAGGTGAAAAACGAGTAAAAAACAATCATTCAGCATCGTGTTTCTTTGGGTTTCTCTTGTAGCTACAAGACTTGTACTTTCATGAAACAGGGCCTAAGACACCGAGTGCACCACGTAATAACGTCTGCCGACCCACCTAAAACGTTACAATATGCCCATAGAGACTAGCTACAACAATGACATATTCACTAGGGATGACACAATTCAGAAATGATGCATGTTTGCGATATTTGTTACCCTTTCATTTCACATAAAAAAATATTAGTTATATTCGAATGGCTGAGTTAGTTCAGAAATCGTCACATTACCTACATTTTCATCCTTAAAATGATGATGAGTTCATTAGTAAAAAAAAAATACACATAATTTACAATTCATAATAATAGCTATTATGTAAGAATAGTAATAATTGTGCGTGGTGTATTTCGAATTCAAATATTTGTCTAAATTGGTCATGCTAGTCTGAGATGAAATATTCAGTACAATATTTAGTACATAGATTTCAAATATCGTTGGATAATGTGTCAAGTCGCTACTTTCTCTTGAAAGTTCAAACTAATATAATAAATATGTGAACAACTTGAATAATTTGAAATGGCTTTTCGAATAAGAAAATTTTCATTTCAGAAAAGTATTTGGAAAGTATAATGAATATACTGTACATTCATTTCGAATTCCTTCAACAAAATTCGAATAAATTCATTAATATTCGATGCAGCGTAAATGAGCCTTTCATCCGTCCAATTTTTCATTTATCCTATCTGTTTTCTATAAAAATAAATGAATGTAATTCCAGGTGACTCTTGCGAGAAATGTGGAAAGTATTATGCTATCAAAAGTTCTCTGAGGAGGCACACAAGATACTTCTGTGGAAGAAAATCACCTCCAATAACAGGATATACGAAGCGGGGCGATCAGGATTACGAGTGTCAAAAATGTCAGCGTCATTACAAGCGATACGAGACCGTGAAGCGGCACATCAAACACGAGTGTCAGAAGAGCGCATCAATTGAATGCCCTGTTTTAAACTGCACTTATAAGGCAAAGTTCAGATACTGCGTTGTGACACATTGTCGAATGGTACATAAAATGGAACTCTAGAAACAGCGAATTCATGGAAAATCAGATATTTTTCTTAGTTTTATTTCGTAAAAATATGCTTAGGTTGTTATGATGAAAGTTTTGAAGCTGCTCACATACAAAAGGTCAGGATTATTATTCTCCCATTGGAAGGAATTTCTATTGCAACATACCATTTATCGCCATATTGATAAACATCTTTGAGTTATCGTTCAACGATAACTCAAAGATATTTCTCAATATGGCGATAAATGGTACGTTGCAATTGAATTCTTTTTCAATGGGAGAATAATGATCCTGAAATTTTCATTCAATAATATATAAGGTAAGCGACACTTAACAATTGAATGCAAGTTATGGTGGATCAGACAATTTGATAACCTATTCGTCATGTTCCTGATTTATGTGTTTCATAGCGATGGCTTTTTTCTCTACACACCCTTTTTTTCATTTCATTCTAATATGATCACATATTACCCATTATTATAAAATACCTGTACACCAGTTTAAAAAAATTCAATTGGTTAGATTATATCTCTGATATTTTTTTCTTCAATTGAGGGTATGAACACTATTTAGTGATTTCTGATAAAAAATTTGGTATATTCCAATTCGAATGGAATTGTGTTTCCGAAAGAGAATTTATTCCTATTGACAAAACTTGTAACTCAAATTCACCCATTTGGATCTTGTCTATTATCGGAATGCTAGAACCACGATATATTACTGGTTAATTTCCACCAATTATTTGGCAGTAACTGGAGGATAGTGCATTTTGTTATTTATTGTTACGAAACAAGAATATTCTGGCTCTAGGAAAATTATCTCCTATGATGTCAATTTCACAAATGATTGCTTGATTGATATAGAAAGAAGTTTATCAACTGATTATTGATATTGAGACATTTTAAAGTTTGTTGCTGCTTTATCAATTCATTCTCATTATTTATATTGATGCTATATGAGCCTTGTGTTAATGAAAGTTGAGTAAGAATTAAACATTTTGAAAAGAAAAGAGATTTCAGTTATCCCCTTACAAAATTAATGATTGTTTCTCCTCAATGTTTGCTTTTGATCTATAGTCACATCTATCAAATTGAGCTGAATCTGGATTGAAGTATTATCTATATTTGCCGGATGACCTTTAATTGCTTTCACTCGCTTTCTTACGATTCAGACATTTTTTTAAGGTGGAACATTTCATGAGTGTACTTGTGGAAAACGTTATTCTCAGAAGTATAACCTAACTAGGCACATAAAATATGAATGTGGAAAAAAAAGCTTCACAGTTGTACAATTTGTCACTACAAATGCTATAGAAACAATGGAGTAAAATATCACTACATAGCAAAACACAAATTGAATCAAATGGAAAAACAACTACTCCGAAAACCATTAGAATTTTGTGATGATATATAGATTGTAATTAAATGACTCATCATCCATTAATGATACATTTTCACTCATCTGTTTCATTTTTTATGAAATTTTCAACGTGGATAAAATTATCCCCTCAAACTGGTGTAAAAAGTCTTTTCAATGATTCAATCCCATCTAAATTTCTAAATTGCTGGAATAAAACAGACAAGCGTGATTATGAGTTTATTGGATTAGCGAGAAACCACGAAACATCGACAGGAGAAATATTGAAAAAGGAAACATTAAATCTTGAAACATCGCATACACATATGATCAAATACACAAAACATCGAGAAAGCTCGAAAATTTATAAGTATATATTGTTTCTCCGGGGTGTCATTTTTAAGAACTATTAGACAAATATTTGTCAATACCGTCCCGATCAGTCACTCCCCCTACGAAATAACCAACCAAGACAAAGCATTGACTCCAATTGTCTGTTTTGCATCAGAGTTAGCAGCATTTCATTTCTGCAACGATTACCGATAAGTGAGGTTATAAATATAAGTATTAGTATTACATGTATTTTTTGGATCGGTAAATTTTAAGGAATTGCTGACTTTTCCAAATCAGATTCAAAGTCTACCCTCCTACAGTTGTATCGATTCTGAAATCAATTCTTTATTTTCAGACTATGTTGGTTTAATAGCCCAAAGAATTACCAAGTCATATTTGTCTGAAAATTATGTTTCAGTTCAGAACAACAAATATTTGAAAAATTCTCTGAGTTTATCATCTAGAAATATTTGTATTTCTTCAAGATGTTACCCTTTTATCGAGTTCCTTTGTAATTACATCAATTTCGTAAAATTGATGAATTAAACACGAAAATAATTTTTTCAACAAACCTTTACATTTTCTTCAGAAAAGTTGAGGTTGTCATATCAACCTTCACTGGAGTTGTATACTTTCTCCTGTCCCATGAGGCTTTTATAATATATTTATTTACTGGCCATCTATTTCAGCTGGATTTTTTATCTTCACTTTGCAACCTTCACATCAACCCTCCACCATCCTCGGTGTTCCACCTCTTGAAATGAAGTAATATTATTTTCCTCAATATTCAATTCTCTTGCCCAATTAGAGGGGTGCCCTAAGTCAGCTAATGACAGTCTTTGGTGGTTCATTCTGATGGTGTGAATACAGCTTTCATAAACTCCACGATGAAAGAGATCGAATGTGTAGTAGTTGTTTGGCTGGCAAATTCATCACTCAAAATGAAACTGAAGGGGATCGAATTATAATGAAATATCATTATAATTCAACATGAACTCGCAAGCCTAAATCCAAGTGAGCTCTGTACTAAACTCTCTCATCAACACATCCATCGAACTCACAGATGACCACAATAGAAATAGTGAGCTGGAAAAATCTCAAATACGCCCTTCTCCAGAGCGATTATTCCCACCGCTAGATCCAAAGAATCATTCAATGCCAGCAAACCAGTGTTATCAGCAACCAAAACGCCCAAAAAATCCGACTGAACCTCCGGAAGCTTTCCTTCCTTTCATTCAGGTAGTCAGGGTAAGCCGAACGTCCTCCGAACTCGACTCCGAAGTCGAGTTCGTAGGACGAAACTCAATCATCACCTAGAAGATGGCAAATGAGACTTTGCCGAAACGTTGTGACAATTATCCTTTAGAGGATCAAAACCACAGAACACGGAATGAAACACGAAAAAACAACTCATCATACTTCGTCCGTGAGAATCTTCATGCTAACATATATATATATATATATATATATATATATATATATATATATATATATATATATATATATATATATATATATATATATATATATGTAGAAATTGATGTTTTCACGGATCTTCGATATGCAAGATGAATTTTCTGGGTTTTTTATCCGTTAGGTGCCTTCTGATTTGTTCGACGTTTCGAATTCCATTTTGAATTCATTCTCAAGAACTGTGAGACGAATATCTGTCCATACCCAACCCAGAAAATTCATCTTGCATATCGAAGATCCGTGAAAACATCAATTTCTACATAATACCTGGATGGGCAGGATACAACCTTAGAGAGCGGCTGACGATATAATCATCAATAATATCGGACCTAGTCGGATAATAACTGGAGAGAATCATTATAAATACCAGTTTCCATGGAGGACAGACAATTGAAGTCTTTGCTTACTCTTGCTTGGTTACTTCGTAAGGGGAGTGATTGACCAGGACGGTATGGACAGATATTCGTCTCACAGTTCTTGAGAATGAATTCAAAATGGAATTCGAAACGTCGAACAAATCAGAAGGCACCTAACGGATAAAAAACCCAGAAAATTCATCTTGCATATCGAAGATCCGTGAAAACATCAATTTCTACATAATACCTGGATGGGCAGGATACAACCTTAGAGAGCGGCTGACGATATAATCATCAATAATATCGGACCTAGTCGGATAATAACTGGAGAGAATCATTATAAATACCAGTTTCCATGGAGGACAGACAATTGAAGTCTTTGCTTACTCTTGCTTGGTTACTTCGTAAGGGGAGTGATTGACCAGGACGGTATGGACAGATATTCGTCTCACAGTTCTTGAGAATGAATTCAAAATGGAATTCGAAACGTCGAACAAATCAGAAGGCACCTAACGGATGAAAAACCCAGAAAATTCATCTTGCATATCGAAGATCCGTGAAAACATCAATTTCTACATAATACCTGGATGGGCAGGATACAACCTTAGAGAGCGGCTGACGATATAATCATCAATAATATCGGACCTAGTCGGATAATAACTGGAGAGAATCATTATAAATACCAGTTTCCATGGAGGACAGACAATTGAAGTCTTTGCTTACTCTTGCTTGGTTACTTCGTAAGGGGAGTGATTGACCAGGACGGTATGGACAGATATTCGTCTCACAGTTCTTGAGAATGAATTCAAAATGGAATTCGAAACGTCGAACAAATCAGAAGGCACCTAACGGATAAAAAACCCAGAAAATTCATCTTGCATATCGAAGATCCGTGAAAACATCAATTTCTACATAATACCTGGATGGGCAGGATACAACCTTAGAGAGCGGCTGACGATATAATCATCAATAATATCGGACCTACTCGGATAATAACTGGAGAGAATCATTATAAATACCAGTTTCCATGGAGGACAGACAATTGAAGTCTTTGCTTACTCTTGCTTGGTTACTTCGTAAGGGGAGTGATTGACCAGGACGGTATGGACAGATATTCGTCTCACAGTTCTTGAGAATGAATTCAAAATGGAATTCGAAACGTCGAACAAATCAGAAGGCACCTAACGGATAAAAAACCCAGAAAATTCATCTTGCATATCGAAGATCCGTGAAAACATTAATTTCTACATAATACCTGGATGGGCAGGATACAACCTTAGAGAGCGGCTGACGATATAATCATCAATAATATCGGACCTAGTCGGATAATAACTGGAGAGAATCATTATAAATACCAGTTTCCATGGAGGACGGACAATTGAAGTCTTTGCTTACTCTTGCTTGGTTACTTCGTAAGGGGAGTGATTGACCAGGACGGTATGGACAGATATTCGTCTCACAGTTCTTGAGAATGAATTCAAAATGGAATTCGAAACGTCGAACAAATCAGAAGGCACCTAACGGATAAAAAACCCAGAAAATTCATCTTGCATATATATATATATATATATATATATATATATATATATATATCTACTAGCTCTCCGGGAATTTCAAAGTATCATAAATCAATCATGAAAATATCCTACAAAATTCTAAGAAAATATAGCTCTGCCTACATCTGATTGATTTTCTTTCACACAAAATCATATTTTCATCAGTAACCAATATTTTATATTGCAGTGGATGAGATCATCTTGTGCCAAGAAAATGCCAAAAAAATTTCAGGTCTTCTGGAAGGTGATACATTTTCTTTCATCGCGGAGAATTTCTCAGATATAAAAACCACATTGAAAGCGATTTGCAAAAAACTGAGGATAGACGATGGAGGTCCTTCACGTAGAAATGAGGCCTTCCAACCACTACAGACAATCGAAGAATTGATGAATATGAATAATTCGCTTGAACAAAACGAAGAACTCTACAACCAGATGGTACGTATATACGGATTTTCAAGATGTTTCTTTAATTTAATTCTTGTTCTTAATTTCATTATTCGTTGTTGGTCTAATTGATATTTCTCCCATCGTATAAGTTTTCAAACGAGTTAACTATACACTGAGCACGCGTGAGTTGGAATAAATTCAGTGAAAAATTTGAAGAACAATTGAAGTAATCGCTCAGACAAGTCGACCTCAATTATATTGCGCTAATGTTGATGTATAAGTGCGTCATGTGACGTCGTCGGTATGGCAGAAATGACGTCATCATCATGTTTTCAAATGGGAAGCCCAACTGTTGCTAGTGCCACTGAAAAAGGCTCATAATCCTAGAGATATCACAGCTTGAATGGGTTATATTCGAAAATAATATAGAGAAAAAATTCATATGTTTCATTCATTTCCTAACATAATCGTCAAATAATTCAAAGTAAATATGTCATCAAATGGTTGCAAATGGAAGCAAACAGGTTCAGCAAAGACCACAGTAAAAAAAATGTCAGTCAATGTTTTCATTGCATGGTCGTTTTTTGCTGTATTGCGCACAGTTATTATATTTCAATAAGTATGCTGCGGATGAGGTTGATATTCAATATATATATATGGTTGATATGTGTGTGACCTGTTTTATAATAGGTATTCTAATCGACCAATTACGCAATCAACAGTAAGTAAAGTAGACACAAAATTCCGAGAGTTTGGCCAAGCAAGAGATAATAACTTCAGGAAAGTTCAATAGGCAATTTCTGAAGACATACAACTGGATGTTCTGATAACCATACAAGGAAATCCTCATAATTTCAAGTGCTAGCAGATGCAACTTATTAAAAAACGACGGATGAACCAATCGATTTTTTTTTCATACGTTCAGACAAACATATTTCATTTATCGATTTCCTTAGATACATCAACTCAAAACTTCATGAGCACATAATATCAAATTACCTTATGTAACACCTTTCCTCAATTTGATAAAAAAAAATTGATCGCAGGGTTGAATTTTGTGAATTTATGATAGATGTATGTTGTAACGATCAATAATATTTACAACAAATTGTTTTTCCGATGAAGCTATCTTTTGCTTAAATGGATCTGTGAATAGATGAAATTGACGATACTGGACATCTGCAAACCCACACGGGTTGATGGAAGCGCACACGCAATATCCACAATAAGTCAACGTCTGTGCAGGAATCGTCGACTGATAGGACCGTTTTTCATTGAACGTGCGCTAAATGGTCAAACATATTTGGAGTTACTGGAACAAAACATAATACCTACATCTTAGTGGACAAGATTCCTATTTGCCACTTAATGTATTATGGTTCTAGCATGATGCTACACCACCATATTATTATTACCACACTGTTGGAAGGCGAGGGACAGTTGAGTGGCCAGCAGATCTCCAGACTCAACTTCACCCGATTATTTCTTGTGGGGTTATCTGGATTCGAAAGTTTGTGTGAATCGTCCTAATGATATTGAAGATCTGAAAAAAAAATAATTACCTTGGAAATCAGAATGATCATTTCCCAAATTTTAGATAATATAATTAGAGAGTTCGAATATCATCTTGTTCATTGAAGTGAGTGGTGGGCATTCCGAACATTTACTTTGAATACATTGACGAATACGTTGGTGAAATAATACATAAAAACAATTTAAATAATTTTCTATAAATTATTTCCTAATGTACCTAACCCATTGAAATTGTTATCCAGGAACGAATATCTCGACATTATAAGGTAGATGGCGTAACAAAAACGCTTCTTATCCTTCATCATCCTTCAGGCATTGACAAATTCCCCTTTCTATAAACCATGGTAGAGAGGTTGAAAGTCACTTCAGCTGTCAATTCTCTGGTCATACTATGATTTGTCAGTTGAGCTGTCATTTGTCATTGGTTTTAGCCATAGACTTCACTTACGTACA
Organism: Zygogramma bicolorata; assembly: GCA_032362365.1. NCBI lineage: Eukaryota > Metazoa > Arthropoda > Insecta > Coleoptera > Chrysomelidae > Zygogramma > Zygogramma bicolorata. The sequence goes on along the minus strand of JAVJAQ010004293.1, from coordinate 52,583 downwards.
TAATTTTCGTTTTTTTTCTGCCACATTCTGTCGAAGTTGTCAATTTCTCATTGGAATATTGAAAACTTTGACCCAATTCAACAGAAATAATTCATAATTTTGGTCACGTGAGTATAATGCTCCTGAAGGAGATTCATGTGTGAAGATGAATTACAAAGTATCATTAGCGATATTTTATTAATTTTTCGATACGCAGACGCATAGAATAAAAAAAGATCAATTATCATTGCACAGAACTGGCGGAATGGTTAGCGTTCTCTGGTGACCTCAACGACACAAACGGTGTCAGCAATTCAGGACTTCGTTGCCTTTCCGTGAATCACTCACATTCAATATATTTTCAAATGTTTGAATTTCCCATCTCAGTGGCCCTAAGAGACTAAGAGAGAGAAGACTGCGGACTGGTCAAGATAGAATACTTTCAGTATAACCTCTCAGTTCATTCCTTCCCCAATGCAGCAGAGAGAGGTTGTGAAGGATAGTGTAATTTGAGTATAAACTTATCATTAGGTCTTCCAGAATATCTGTTCAATGTGCTTATCCTGTCAGGCCGGTCCAACTAACGAACACAAATTTGCGCGTATTCTGTTCCTAAGAAGAAAACGATGCCGTGATATATATCGAGTAGACGGAATTATTCGACATAAATGGTAGATGACACAATCAAAATGCTTCGAATTTTTTCTACACGGGTGTCAATTGATATAAACAATAATTGTTTCTAATCATTTGACCTGAGCTTATAATGAACTTCATTGCGAGAAATGAGAAATCGGACATTTTTACGAATCTGTTAATTTCAACACGTTGCTTCTGAATTTTCAGTACGAAAAAATAAAATTTGTGGGCGGTAGAACCGGAAAACACTTCGTAAGGAGAAATCTGGCTAACATATTCAGTGACAAACTATCCTCTATGTGTTCCTGGAAGGGCCAGAAGGGTAATTTCAAAATATCCGATTCAGCCATCATGCACTGTCTAAGAGGTGAGTTTTTGATAGCTCAGGATATTTCGAGGTGTGATAACATGTCTAGGTTGAAGGTGCGTTATTTTATCAAGACTAAAGAAAATGTCCATTGAAGCCAAAACTTAGACTTATTGACAGCCGAGCGGAAAGTATTTTCCACTCGGCTGTCAATAAGCCGTCAAACCCGTAAATCCTGTAAGATTCACATATGCAATCAATAATTGCTTCTTCCTATTGTTATTATTCATACGAAAAGTGGACTGATAGGTAACAAATTATTCATAAAAAATGAGGAAAAAAAAAGAAGTGTTGAATTATAAGTACTTACTCATTGTCACATTTTCAAATGAACGTTATCGTTATTTCTTCATTCCATTATGAAAGTTATTGTGAATTCATGTAGACTTTTTAGAGGAACAAAATTCAAACATAGACTGACACAAAAAATATGAGATTAGTTAGGCAAGTCAATTAACTAATTGTGTATTCACAGGCCACACAACAATAATGTCCATTTAACAGTTATGTTATTAATTATAAGTATTCATTATAAAAATAATTATATTGAAAAACCGATTCTGGCCGACATCATTAAATCTATATTCATCAATAGTCAATTGCAAGTACCCCTCTAGGGACTGTCAGCTGTCAGGTTGCTGTTAAGATGAATTCATTTTGTAGCGTATATAACATATACACGATCTGATATTTACATATTGTTCAATAAAATAGGTGGTTGCATGAAAAATAGTGTACATTACTTGTGCGAAGGGGATTTTTCCGCGCCGGTAATGTCTTGTTCTGTACGAATGTGTAATAACAAACATGAAAATGATTTTACATCACTTCAGTTATTCGGGATCAAAGAACCAGCACAAAAAATCAGTTTATTCACCAATCATGAGACCTCGCTCAATTCTAGGCTAGTTTTTCACATTATTTATTCAATGCGGGTTATATGCGACTAATGTAGTGTTCAATCATATTCGAATAATTCTGTCAGTCACCAAATGTATAGAATGCTTGGTGGAAAAAGTGAATTTGCTCTCGATAGGTTGCCAACTTGTAAGTTTTTTGATGTATTTTTCATTCAATTTTTCTGAAAAATATGGTACGTAACTAAAAAAAAGGTCAGTTAATTTTTCTATTTACATATATTGCAGTTACGTATCGGGACAGGTATCACCCTAAAATCAGTTATATTAGAGTTTGATCCCCATTTTCAGGGCAGGTAAGAAATAAACTCCCCAATGTATTTCCTTATGTACATTCTTCATTTATATCATTTTGGTTTGGAGCAAAATATTTTCGGGAATGTTAATTGTTGATGTTTTTTGGGAAGTTACTTGTCATATGTTGTCATTTACGTACCAAGAATGCATTCAGATTATGAAGGCTCTGGGTAAACGCAAATCCGTAACTTGGAGCTTTCAATCTACCCGATTGAGATTAGAATAAATATCGGTTTTCCCCATCAGTTTCACATTTTATAGAAAGAGTTGGGATTTTTCTTGAGATATCAATGATGCCATGATAATAACAAAATTTTTAAAGCTGAATTTATAGATTCAGATGCAGCCACTGCAGCTGCGGTTGAGGTTAGAGCTGCCGGAGCAGTTAAGAAATTGTAAGTGTATTCATCCTTTTTTCCTCAGCGAGGTAGAATTGGAAAAGCGCATCAACAAGATTTGTAATTCGCCAAGTGAAAAGTTAGTTCATCAATTTTGAATTTTAGAATATATTTGGAAAAGAGCAAATATGGAAAATTAAATGTGATCACGATGTTTGAAACTTAAATGTATTCTCTACTCATTTGCGTTTTTGATGCGGAAACAAAGAATCGCAAATGTCACCTTGATGAATATCGTGTTCATGTCATTCGTCTGCGGCCGCTTGAGATAAAAGTTGGCCGTCTTCGGGCGGCAGCGACAATGGCTGCGTCAGCTGCTGCGAATCTATAAACATACACAGCATATTCAATTCATCTTGGCACAGAACTAATAACGTAAATGCCCAGATGTTTTTTCTTTCGTCATGATCTACAGTACCAGTGTGCAACTGGGAAAGTCTCTGAGTCTGTGCCAAGATGGATTGGATAAGCTGCACATGTTCTAGTACAAATTCAATTTAGTGCAGATACTGCAACCACAGCGGCAGCGTCTTCGTCTGAATCTATAAATCAGTGGTATTGGTTCGAACTTCCATTGTCTATATTATTAATTAACTCTATTGAAACCAGTTCCGATTCGATCGCTGGTATCCGCTATCGTATTCGGGTGATGACTGCGGATACCAGCGATCGAAACGCAACAGATTTCAATAGAGTAAAGTAATATAGAAAATGGAAGTCCGAACAAATACCACTCAGCAAGAAACATTGACAACCACATTCGAGCAAAAATTTATAAAACGGGTTAGGTCAGTGTCGACTGTGTGGTGTCGACCTAACGTGACGTTGAGTGGTGATGGTTTTATATTTTCATTTCGTCTTTGTATCTATTACAGTTTTAGTTATTCTTACTACTAATGTTGATTTCTCTCTTCTGTATCCTTCATTAAGTATCTGATCTGATCAGTGCTCTTTTCATTTTTTCCCTATTTTATTTCACATATCTCATCTTATCTCATTATTTCCACAGTTTCAATTAGCTATCAGTCTTTTCGAGCTGATTTCATTCATATCCAATTAGTTTCAATAAACGCTTTAGGGACGACAATCGAAATATGAATAATTTTCACTCAAACATTTCAATCAGGTAGTAGTAGTTAGTATCGATTGAAATTTCAAATTGCAGGAGCTACTAAAGTTTGTTATCCCGAAATGAATGACAGAGAATTCGAAATCGTCGTCATGGAATGGTTCAAATATGGAAAACAAAGGAGTCTGACCCAAAAGAGTGAGTTTATATTCGATGATCTCTCAAATTTCGAAACGAATTGCAAAAATGAATTGAAATAAAGGTAAGCTGAGAAGCTTGAGTGATCCAAGTTGGGACGAATTGTCATATTTCTTTTCAACTACTTTATCAAACGAAATTATCATGAAATATATACGGTAGGCACTGTTCCCTATGTGTGACGAAGTTAGAGACAATTAACAAGGAAAAAAATTAGCATCAAAAAAGTTATATTCGAATCTTGGTAGGCAAGGTGATATAGCTTTCACATAACGCAAAATGACTGTGTTCGTAATTGGTAACAAAGTGTTCTGCCTTCTTCAGGTGATTGTGTTGAAAATTTCATTTCGTAACTGTGTTTTTCTTTTTCAACCGGTAATACATTTTTTACGTTTCAAATCGGAAATCATTAGAAGCAAGAAATATTTCGAATTCAAGACCAGGTTATGTCGTTTCCAATCGAAAAATCACTTGAAGGCTGTCAAGCATCAGAAAATGAACAGCGCAGCGTTAGTTTGATTTATCGAAATGAATGAGAAACTCAGTTTCGTGTGGAATTCGAGTTTAATAATTTCATATTCGTTTGTAGACGATTCGTGTAAGAATGTTTTTTTCCAAATTTTCGATTCATTTCAATCGAGAAAAAATTCCCCACCTTTCGACCTAAATGTAGATTTCAAGATATTTGAATTATGCAGTAAGATATTTCTGAAGCACTTCAATCAACAACTGACCTGTATAGAAGCAATTGTGACCGTATTTTTTTTTGAATATCCTTGCACAGATGTCTGCCAGATGTCTTTTAATGGCTGGCGTGATATTAGCCAGGGAAGTACTTGTTTTCTGACGGACAACTGCGCAATATTTCCCACTGGGGATAGGGGGCATTTTGACTCTGTTCAGAATTGTTCCACTTGGTTTGCCCATCTCTCAACAAATCAACTACATTTGTTTTCGAAACAAATATTTACATAAGGTTCCCTTGAAATTGAATTCGCGTGTTTCCAAATTGAATGAAAATATTGAAAACCCTTGATAACTATAATGGAAGCTAACTGTTACGTGTAGGGCTCCATTCGTTTCGGATACGTGGAAGATAAGGACCTAATGTTGGTATTTTTCTTGGGATCTAGTACAGTGGCCCCAATATACCAACAATTTTCTTCATAGTCTTCAATACTCTCAATATATATATTCTGTTTCAGCATCTTGAGGATCATCAAACCAAAATCATTCCGATGAAGGACCATCGGTCAACAAGGCTGTGGAAGAATAATTGATAACAATTGACCAGTACCAAGTTTCAAAAATAAAAGAGCAAAATGTCACTTTCAATTTTTGTTCTCATATTCTCTTAACAAACGCTTTCCTCACAGTCGAAATCAAATTGGCAGAATTCCCAGATATTGAAAAGCTCATTTTTTTATCCTGTTTGGATTTTGTGTTTTTTTCTCATTTTTTTTTTTCAACTAATATCCCAGGTTTTTGGAAAGCTCATTCGAAAGCTTGTGCCAGTAAAAAAATATCTCAAGAACCTGTAGCTCCGTAACTGAATCACAAATACCGAATTCGAAAATTTCTGGTAGAACCTGAATTTTCCGACTGAAAGTGGGCGCTTTTTATAGCCTGTAGCACCAGACCTGATGAGACTTTGATATTTTTCGAAAAAATTCAATATCAAAATGGAGTTATTATCTGGAAGTGTTTTTGAAAACGAATTCCTATCCTATTTCTCATATAAAAATCATTTGTGTGACTTCAAGGTTGAGTCGAATAAAAAGCAGCGTCGAGTTGAAAAACAGCTTAAGGTGATACTTCGCCCATTCATATCTACTTATTTTTTTTTGTTATATCTTACATTTCGAAGAGATGAATGAGGACAATTATTATCAGTTAGAAATCTGAATTATTTTCTGAGCGAGTGGAGAGTTTGGCAATCTGTCTTCACCAACAGGTGAAGGTCATTATGGTGAGTTCTGTTGAATATGATGTTTCATTCCTACGCTACAGAGAAAATAATGAATTATAAAATTTGTTCAGGAAAATGCGCTCTTATTTTCAAAAAGTGGTAGTGAATGTCAAATTTGTGATATTTTATATCAAACGCTATTGGGCTATTGACATCGACGGAATTCATTTCTCAAGTAGGTTTTGTTGTATGAAACGCGTCAACGTCATTCCCTTCGACGATAAGGAGAAATCTTTCCGCCTCATTGGGATATCGAACATACGAACTCAGTCATGTAGTGGACACACAACCAGTTGCTAGATCAAGAGTCTTTCTTTCAGGAAGCATCAGAAATCAATCTATAACAAGCCTTAGAACTGAAATGATTCGAGAAAGATATTTTATATTGGTGCGATCGCAGAGATAAGATAAGATATGTTGCTGGAAGTAATGAATAACAATGGATTGCTTTTTCGAAGGTTATATCTCGATTGCATCAAGTATACTCGGGTAAAATTTGTCCACCATTAAAGTTCTGGAATCTTGATCAGCAAATGAATCGCTTTTATGATAATTAATTGAAATCCTGAGACCGTAGGTCGACCGATTTCATCTCAAATTATTATACAAGAAAGCCTTTTTTCTAAAGCAAAATTGGTGCAGGACAGATATACCTGGAGATTTTGTCCAGAAAAAAATTTATAGAGCTAACACAGAAAACGTTGAAAACAAAAATTTGGTCTATTTAGTTGGGTGAACAGGTCTCATGCAATTTATCGTTGTAAAATCTGTAAATTCATGAAAAATATAAACATATCACCTCGAATTTCATTGTGACGAAATTATTACTGATATACTTCTGTTTTCTAGGATACACTTGCTTGAAATGCGGTAAGAGGTACAAACAAAATTGTTCACTCTGGAGGCATACCAAGTACGAATGCCAGAAAGAGCCAACATTCAAATGTTTCTACTGTCCATATATGTCCAAACAAAAATCACCGATGGTAAATCATATGATGATTAAGCACAATCACAAAGACCGCAGGAAATTTTAATTTCTAATTCTAATATGGAAATCATGTTTTGAAGATTCTATTCATACATCCTTTTTTGTTGAATTACTGCAAAATAATCTCAATAAATTTTTTTTCAAATGTGTTCATTTGATTTTTCGTCCAAATCTGAAGTCACTAAAATGAACTGAAAAAACGAATAACGATTTCGTGACTGGTTCGAGTATAGGTATATTTATATATATATATCACGTAGTTTATCGGTATTGAGTTTCGACGTTTCGCCAATATCTCAGTTGGCATTTTCAAGAATGTTACTGCTCCTACTTGGTTGCTAGCACCAAATTCCACTGATATGACTATGTCATCTTCATAAGCCTTTGTATTTTCGATGTATTGCGGCTATTTTCTTCGAATCGATTAGAATGAACCTCATGAATACTACATTATAATGCTGAATGATCTTCCCAAATGAGGTGTTTCATATGTTTATTCTCGTATATGATGTAAATTTCTAGGGCACTTCTACATCGACTCAAGAGGAATGCACTGCTGTTCAACTTGTCACAAGAAATATAAACGTAAAGGTGGATTTCGCCAACACATCACGTATGAGTGTAATAAAGTACCCCAATTCATATGCGGCATATGCTCAAAACCATTCAAACAAAAGACAAACCTCACAGTACATATGGGAACCGTACATAGAAGAAGTACCCTTCCTATGACTATGTTGTAGGAGTTGAGTGAATTTTTGATGGATCGAATTAATTAGAAGTTTCTAACGATGAGCAGAATGTTTTGAATCAATTGTTAATTTATATAAGTGATGCTAGTCACCTTGGCCATATTATGATATTGATATTTGCATAATAATCACGCTAAATCGTTTTGTAACTCCATGTATTAGTTCATTTCACTAGATTTAGTATTATTGGTTCATTCATGAATTTCATCAAACCCATATTTTTCGTTATTCCGTTCCTATTTATTTTCTGCGTTGTATCTTTTCATGATCTTGAGAATACCTTGCAATGAACGTTATTAAAATTGGTCATCATGTTAACTGTTCAGTAGTGTTCTAATTGGATGATTTTGAAAGAGCGTACTATGTAGTACAGGGCCTATAAATGCACGGCAATATGCGCAGCAAGTGGCGTGGCGAGCGGAACTCCACTTTGTTTTTACCCTTCACAAGACTTGTACTTGATAGGGGTTTTGTCAACGAACATGTCAATTTCAACGTGACATCCTACTTTTTTATGTATAACTCACTATTCATCATTTCTTGATAATTGGAAATAATCTCGGTTTCAAAAACTATTATTTTTTGCTGGTCTGTTCATTCTTTCTTCAAATCTTTTTCGAGGACATACCGTCACAATCTGAGGTGACTTCAATTTCAATACTGTAGGTATGTGTTATGAATTGCATATTTCAAACCAAACAGTATCCATTTTTTAAAAGAAAAGAGATCGAACAATAACGAAAGATGGTTCTTCTTGAAAAATGCAGGTGAAATTATTGATAATCTGATACTGATACTGGTACTGATACAATCGTTTTTGTAGTAGATCGTCAGGGACCTTTTCGGTGTGGAATATGTGGAAAAATCTATACTTTCAGAAGTACTCTGTTACGTCATATGAGACTAGAGTGCCAAAAATTTCCAGGCTTCAAATGTGATTATTGCAACCATTCGACAAAGAGAAAGGATAATTTGAGGGTACATATGAAGAATCTACACGGAGTATGCTAATTCGAGATTGAATAAAAAATTTTCTGAAAAATTGACGTTTTGGAAAAGAAGTCAGCGTGTACTATTAAATGGTAACTGAACTTCATTATGAAGTTTTTTTTACCACAAAGTGATTTTTGGTTAATTGAAATTATAATTTACGTGAAAGAAAGTATATTATATTCTGAGGGATAAAACTGCTTCCTTTTTCTCTAGGTGAAAACATAAGTCATAAGTGAATCTCTTTGGAGTATTAACATTTCAGCCAAAACTGTCAGTCAATTCTTCACAAATAAATCAATAAGAGATAACCACAATATCTCGTAAGAGTTCATCCTTCTGGTGCCATCTATCGAGCCTAAATACATTGAGAGCACTCACTGATGACTCGTCTAGGTACATGAAGTGATTATACTAAGCTGTTTCTGAATTCTAGATGGATTATAACGAGATTATATGTGTATCAGGCAGGTTATTTATTATGAAACAGTGAAAATAACAACACCGATCTGACAGAAAAAATTGTTCAGTTCGTGAAATAATCAATACCTACAGGGCAACGGTTATGAGACTTGATACGTCTGGAGAACTGCTGTGAATAGCAATAAGTGACTTCTCATCCACAACATATTTATAATACCCCAAAATATAGAGTGAGCCAATACCAACATTATGTGGTAGTCATATTCAACATGCTTCCTGTTTTATGGTACACATATGGGTCTAATATCTTTCAGAGTTGCCTTGATCAACTATTTGATGGAATGGATGCAGCGGTCTTCAGGTGGTATGTTTATGTACCACCAATTCTTCAAACTACCATGATAGGAGAAACCGACTTCGATGAGGAGTTCTAAAGCACAGCTGTTTTTTAGGAGGAAAAATCCATGAGCAAGAGAGGTTCGACAGGTCTTCAAGCTCACAACAATGAAGTGGGAATTCCGTACTCGTGGGGTCATCCGTGTTGATACTGCCAAGGATGGAATGAATCACAACAATTCAGAAGACCACCGACTGTGAAAATGTCTTTATTCACCTTCTACGATTTACAATCCGTTAAGAATACAACAAGTGATCACTTTTCTCTGAATAAATAAAAATTTAATTATTTTTTTTCTTAATTTTCCTTTTAAAAATTAATTTTTTTTTTTTTTTTTGGGGGGGGGGGGGGGGGGAGCCAGGAAACCTCACTGCCAGGAGTTCCAGCTGTTCTATTGAAAAAAGATACCTGAGCAAGAGATGTTGGACAGGTTTTCAAATTCACAAGAAAGGGGTGGGAATTCTGTACTCGTCGAGTTGTCCGTGTAGATATTGCCAAGGGGGAATGATTAATAACAATTCGGAAGAGCATCGACCATAAAAGTATCTATATAAGAGAGACAAATCTCCGACCCTTCTACGATGTTCCAATGAATTGAGCGATTCTGTGAGCGAAGAATCATCAACAAGATGGATTGCCTTTCTCTGGATAGAATCGAGAAGCCTCAATGAATGTTTTGGTGCCGAACCCCACACATGAGAACTGTATTCCATGACAGATCTTATCTGAGCCTTGTAGATCATCAGAAGCTGACGAGAAGTGAAGTATTTCTTCGCACGAAATAGAAATCCAAGTTTCTGGGAAGCACCTTTAGCGATCGATCTCACATGGTTTTCCCATGAGAGATAATCACTGATCGTAATCCTGACATCTGTATACTAGATGATGATAGATTGCCTTTTGTTGAGGAGTGACATGCCTGGGTTTTCGTAGCATTAAATTCCAGCAAGTTCGTGTTACCCCATTATATTATTTCTACCAAGTCGTTAATTTTATTGATGTGAATGTTTCTTTGAATTTCTCTTTCTCGAGCTGGTATGGAACTCTGGAAGAGAAACTGGTATGAAGAGTACTCTCGTCCGCAAAACTATGAATTGAACAATGTTTTCGTGTGTGGCTTTAAACATCATCGGTGCTATATAATAACCACCACACACATATTCTAGGAAATTTGTAGAATTGGTTATTGAAAATTACGAAAAACCATGCTCTGGGGAGAAATAACAGTATGGTATTGGTAGCAGACTTTCTATATTCGAATATGAGTTATGATCTTAATAGGTCATTACTAAAAAACTTTTCTTCATGTTGCATCCTCTCGAGCAAATCATTGATATGAAGGAGAAATGAAGTGGGCGCCAGAACTGAACCCTGTGGAACACCTGCATTTATTGGGAGAATATCAGATGATACTCCATCAACAACCACATCGGTGAATACGGGGGCACACACTTCAAGAGCAATTGCTGGGATTTCATCCTTCTTTATATTCAGCTTTATTGAAATATTTCACATGACCAACCAACCGTAAGGAACTATGGAAGGAAAAATAATAAAAATCCAACATTTGCAAAATTCTGCCCCGAACCGCAAAAAAAACAAGAGGGAAGCTTCATTTCGACAGCAAGCATTGGGTATAATTGTTAAGTGGTTCAGTTCCTTACAACATTTACATACTCAAAGAACATTGAGCCAAATTACAGAAGATCAGCAATACTGTTACATGATTTTTCGAAACAGTGTGGTCGGTGGGAAATTCGACAGAAATTAATTAATATCCTCTACTCATACCACAATTGAATGATATCTGACCATGTTTGAAATGAATACGCTGTTGATCTTATTTGTCTTCCAAAGATTTTCAAGATTTCATACAAACCACTTTCCATATTCCATGTGAGAAATGAATGACCTCTCTCGATACTTTTTACTTTCTGGATGACTTGGTAAGTTGTTAGTACGAGTTTTTATATTACGTAGAGTCATTAGATAAGAAATCAACTTTCACGACTCTTCAAAAGGGCTAATTCCAACTGACCATGGCAATATTTCTAAATAAACTTAATCGTATTACTGAGATATATTCTTTTTCAACAGTTAAACAATTCGAGTGTCAAACATGTGGAAGAAGGTACAGCCGAAGGCAAGGACTTTGGGAACATGTTCGATATCAGTGTCAAAAAGAACCATCTTTTTTCTGCAAACTGTGTCCGTTTAAAACGAAATTGTCGAGCAATTTGAAGAAACATATAGTGAATAAACATCATGGAGAAATATAAGTATTGAAATATTCGTATTTGTTTTAGTTCATTCGATAATGAATCGAATCAACTGATAAGAATATTTGGGTAACTGAGTGTCAGAAGAAACTATGTTGCTAGTCGTTATCACAGCGTTTGTCCATCCGGCACATAACCGGATGGACAAACCCCTCTCTATATATAAATTGTCTGTTGTAATGAAATATGAATATGCCAGTTCCACATGACCGCAAATAACCATGCTGCCCCCTCTTAGGCGTGAGGAGTCACTAGCAACGATCATTTATAAGTGTTACTAGCAGCTATTGGACAATAAATGAAACTGAGAGATGTGGAAACGTATTCAGCACATACAAACAACACTGCAGATTTCATGAAACAGGGTAAACATTCTGTCGGAAACAGCTTTCTTAGATTCGACTCTGAAATAGTAGCCATTCAATCTGAATTATAATGGTTACAGAAAACTTTCAAGGAGGACACAGTGCTTATTATGGAAAATATTACGGACTTGAAAACTTGATTATTTCTGTGGGAAGAAGGAAGTTCTGAGAAAGTGAATTTTGGTTTTGTCGTTTTCAAGTCAATGCAAAAAAAATAATAAAATGATGAAAGAAACTTTCATGCGTATATGGCGGGAGCCTATAAAACTAACCTTTAATAATGATAATAATAATAATAATAATAATAATAATAATAATAATAATAATAATAATAATATTTATTCATCGCCAACAAACAGTACATCTAAAATACAAAACACAAAGTGTCTATAATTATATATAAAACATAAAATCTGATGAATAAATCATAGTTCCACTGAGGGTAAAACCCTGTGTGTGGTAAAATAAACAAGTCACTATATGTATAAATAAAATATTAAATTAAAATTATTGTATACACAGATAAAACATATATGAAAATATAAATCTTAAATACTAGTGAGCATACATGTGAATTAGAGTTTCCTTTATTTTATTTTTTTTTATTATAATTAATTTTAAGAATCGAAATCACACAACAGACATATCACACTTGTTGACATAAATATATAGAAATTGAAATTTTTATGCTTCAATAATCTTATGGAGTTCTTTCCTTGGTGTAGCTCGTATAAAATTTTTCAAGTGTTTTTTGAATATAAAAATGGAAGATTGGGCAAGCAAATCGTAAGGAAGAAAGTTGTATACTTTGGGCGACAAATAATTATAACATCTTTGTCCTATTGCCTTATTCATTAGAGGTGCAACAAAGTCGTGTTTTCTTCTTGTGCTATATGAATGTGTTAATGTTATCAGATCTTTTTTGTTTGAATATTGCCTAGTGGCTATCTGTATAATATATAATTGTCTAATATCTAGGGTGTTGGTTTCAGTGTAAAGTAAGTCGCTTGAATATCTAGCATCTTTTTGAAGTATCAGCCTGAGAAATCTCCTTTGGAAGATTTCAAGGGTGTTGAGGTAAGTTCGTGAAACTCCCCCCCATCCAATGACTCCATATGACAAGTGCGACTCCACTAAACTCTGATAAACCATCACTTTTTGTTTGAAATCAAGATGCCCAATCACTTGCTTAAACCTATACAAGATACATCGTAACTTCTTCACCAGATAATCAACATGATGGTTCCATCTGAGATGGGGATCCAAAATAATTCCTAGATATTTCATTTTTTCTACAGGCTTTATGAAAAAGTTGTTTTCAATCGATAGATTATAGTTTGGATAATTTTTGTATAATTTTTTCTAGATAATTTTTGTATACCAATCACTCGAAACTTGAATCGAACAGATAACATTCACATGATGTTTTTACACCGATGGGGAGTAGCTTGCAGAAATGATTCATTCATTAGGAACATTTATTTCCAAACCCAGACCAGCTTTTTTCGCTCAGAGAAAAATATCCCTATGCAACTAACTATTCAACGTTCTCACTAGATACACCAAACATTATCGAAATAGTCGATTTTGAACTAATCAGGTCTGAATGAACTGACACGTACATTCACGTTACAGCCTTAGGTAATTATATTATTATGATAATTTTTATGAAGAGGACGGTGAATTATAATAACTGCCTCATCATAGTATCGGGCATCTGTCGGCAGTCCTGCATCTATTTTCAAGGACATCTATACCCATCACTTGGCTTCGGTGGACAACGGTTTCGAAGGCACTGTCTTGGTAAGACAATGAACACTCTCCGACTTCAAATAATCTGACTGAGGAAAGGAAAGGTCAGCTCAGCAGACAAGCCATAGTGCAGTATGTTCTAGAAGAAAACTTCATTCATGTGCTCTTCTGCATGCAGCTGCAGCATATTTGCATTATCTGCATTAGCTTCAGCTTCATAAACTTCCAGGCAAATGTGGCTAGGACGAATCCAGAGTAAGATGATTTCTTGAGAGTCTTCTTATCGAATGAAGGTTTCACTTCGTGACATTATCGCGTTTCATCTAATTTATGGAGGTTGAACCAATCTAAATTTTTCGAAGTGAGAATATTCGGATATTTTGGTGATTGAGAAAACTAAGTTCTCTTTCGTCGAATAATCATGCTATTCCTGATCAGGCTTGTATGGGGAATTGTTATAGTGCCTACACCCTAGTTTGCACAAGTCTCTCGAACACCCTCGGGACTCACTCGTAGGAGGCAGCTGGGCGATAATTGAATAATAATCATACAAAACATCGTGGTTTTGGTTATTCTTTCTTCGGAAATAATATTTCAAACATATTGAAACCTTCGGATATATATTCACAAACAACTTGGGTATTCACTCAGTGAGACTTTCCCATTATTTACTGCTCGACAGTTCATCTACAGTATGTTTTTTCTGAAAGCACAATGAATTCATCTACTATTAAGCCCATATTTGTAGCATAACTTCCATTGTGCTTCAAGGAGAGCTTCATTTATTGTTCTTTCTCTTCGTTTCCGTTAACCAGCTGACGAAAGTCAACTCTCAGAAGTCGCAACTTGTACGAGCAATGGATTAACGAGGCTTTCTTTTTCAACGTGCGATTACCTAGCACGGTGGCCTGGTATAATTGCTGATATTGAAGAATCTAAGCATGAATGATAAGTACTCCTTGAATATGTGACCTTTCTGAATCCACTGCACCATTTATGCTTCTTAAGTAAAAATATATAATCTTTCGATCACATACAAACTATGTTCAGCCTCCGAAGAACATATTTCACCTATAATAATTGTATGTTATTGAAGAATATTCTTCCACTTACTTGGAGGAGATTTCAATTCCTCTGCAGAATAGTGATAGGAAAAATAATTTCTTGGAGTGTATTGGACGACAACATTCTCTCACACTCGTGGGTGGAATGATCCGATCAGTTATATCTGAGTATTCACCAATTATATATGGAATCAACCTAGCAGTTATCAGTACTCTCAGAGCAGAAACGGGTAATGAGATATCGAATAATGAATGAAATCCCAAAAAATTGATGTGAAATCATTCCGCATGTCTTAAAATCACAAAAATATATATGATTGATCATAATATGATATGATTTCAAGAAACTACATATACGTAATGGAGATATATGAGTTACCATCGCACTCTCGAAGATATACAGGAAAAAAAACAATTTTAATTTACTTATACATAATCTTACTGATTTTTTTTCATTGTATACTTCTCAATATTCATAGCTTTATCAATAATGAAATATAAAATTATATACATTTTGAAAGGTACGGTTGTAAAAAAAAATGTGTTCCGGGACCTGCTTCCTGAGATGAATACAAATTACTTTCATAATGTGAGATTTACTTTCTTTCAAGTGTGCCAAGTATTTCATGATCAACGTTGGTGTAGGTTTTTATTTCATCATAAAACGTGAAAGTTTCTGAAGGTTTCATCTTTCACCTGGATCCTTTTGAATAAGAAAAGCGTCATCCAAAATTTGACAGGTACCTCCCTCAATTTTTCTGAATGTTAATTGCGATTTTTCTCTCCTTATTCTCATTATCTATTGATATTTTCAGTAGTCTATAGCGATTGCTCACAACTATCACATCTTCATTACTGGTCTTTCCACCGACTCAAAATGCCATTCAACGTTTTGAAAAACCTTATGTGACCATAGTTTATACCTTATAGGAATTGTGATTTTACCCACGTGAAAATTCTGAATTATATCCAGGAAGACAGCAGCTAAGCAGAAGCGTATTTAAAAGATTATATTATAGTTTTATATAGGTATGGCAGCTTTCCACACATTATTAATTGAAGTACTACGATGATATTACATTTTCTATTGTAATCCAAACAAGATCATCAAAAAATATTTACTGCTAAGAAACAATTTATCACTAATA
Organism: Zygogramma bicolorata; assembly: GCA_032362365.1. Taxonomy (NCBI): domain Eukaryota; kingdom Metazoa; phylum Arthropoda; class Insecta; order Coleoptera; family Chrysomelidae; genus Zygogramma; species Zygogramma bicolorata. The sequence continues at coordinate 36,589 of JAVJAQ010004293.1, read as the reverse complement.
ATTTAGAATTTGTTTTCTTTTATTATCATTGTTCCTTCTCACATTATGTTTTGATGTAAGTCGATACAATTACCAACCTTTATTAATTTCTGAATTCTGTAGTGTGCCTTCATTTCAGGGTTCTCAAAATTGAAACAATTTTCATGTCTCACTTGTGGTCGAAGTTATAAACGAAAAGGAACGCTGTCGGATCATATTCGCTATGAATGCCAGAAGGAACCTTCATTCTTCTGTCCGCTGTGTCCTTACAAAGCGAAATTAAAGGGCAATTTGACAAAACATGTAGCATTCATGCATTCATGAAATATATCATTGTTAAAGTTCTGATGGTCGTATAATTTTCATTCCACTAGTTTTTTACATAAATATAATCTTCGAGTATTCCATTTCTTTTCCTCGAATACGAAAACTGCTTGCCCTCAGAGGAAATCCTTTGAAATTTATCTGGCACAACTGATTTTGTTTGAGTTCGCTGAATATCTGATTGATATTTCGTTGCTAGGAGAGATGACAAAAGTAGAAGTGATCGTGCGTAATGAAACCTATCCTACCCCTCGAGAAAAGGTTGACTGTTCGAACGAATTTGTTGTTTTATTCATATCTGTTACTTCCCCCTTCATGTTCGCTAGTTGACAAGTTAAATGGCTGGTTTTCAGTATCACTACTTTTGTTCTCATGCTTTCAATGTTAGGTACACCTTTCTCTTCATCGATGAAGTGGGATCTCCGGATACACTACTGTATTTTCCCTTCCCAGCACTCCTTCGATTTTCATCACATACTGGTCGGTGTCCATCACTACCGTGGCGCTTCCTTTATCTGCCGGTAGAATTCGTTTTGTAAATAGATGTATATGCCTTCTGACCAGAAGATCTTGGTTTTGTAAGATAGTTGCCTTCAGGGCGTAAACGTTTATCTTATACACTCCGCAAATGACAATTTGAATTCTGAATCTTGATTTTCCATTTGATCCAGGGCCACGACACTTTATGCATCAACCCTTATACTGGAAGGATATGTTTGCTTGAATGTTCCTTGCTGACTGATAATGGGTCACACTTCCATTGCCTATATTATTAAATCGATTGTTGCTAAGAACGAAAGGATAAAAATACAAATCAAATGAGGTAATCAATTCGAAACGAAAGGTTAAAATGGAGTTTTTGGTCAAAAATAAATTTAATGGTTTGATTTTGTGGCAAAAAATTGGGATGTCGATTATGAAATATCAGTAAAAGAATTCAAATGTAGATATAAATGGAATAGTATGAATAAATGTTGAAATCAATTTTCAAGCTGAGTGTACTCACGACGTTTTGATTCCTAGTATCCGCAATCGTCTTTGTTTGAGAATTCCTCATGGGAACGAACTGCGATAACGTTAGGTACAAATATGAATCGTATAAAAATATAGAATGTTGTATTTCTCAATCTTCATGGCAATCTCCTACCACATGGTACATAGTAACAGCTAGTTCCATCAATTAATTGGGCAGAATAGTTTGGTTTTTAAGTGCTATACATATTGAAATCCATATATATTGATCAAGTAATCATTCCACTAATATTATAATGTTCAATGCATTTTCTTATGCAACGGAGAATCTTCTTTGACTTCTATTCTGAGATATGTAGTTCTCCCTGAGTAATTTGATCAGATATTGAATTGTACGTCTTCTCTTATTTCGAAGGTGGAAGAGCATAGCTGATTAAAATACTTCACCCGGCACTATATTAGTTTAGAAGTGTTCAATGATGATTTTATTTTAGGTATCCCCCGTGGAGGTGGAAGGTGTCCGAATTGCTTCAAAATTTTGAGCAACAAAGGAAGTTTATATACCCACATGAAGTACGTTTGTGGCAAAGAAAAGACATTCAAATGTCCATATTGCAGTTCGAAATGTAAAATCAAATACGATATGAAAAAACATGTGAGCAGAATTCATCCCAGCCATTTCGAGAGTTTTATAGGAATTTTCGACCAATTATATTGCAATCCTTAGAAAATCATCGAAATGCGTCAGTTCATAGGAGGACTCCATGAAAAATTCAGAAATGGAAATGATTTCTTTCCCCACTTCTTTTTTCAACATCGAATCCAGTTTGAGATTGTATGTGAAAATGTGTATGTGAATGAGTAACTCAATTATTGAAATTAAAGAACTTCTCGAATAATGCCATATGTGAGTACATTTTCTGATCTTTTCCTCGTTGAGTGAATACAAACTGATAGATTTTTGTTGTGGTTAAGAAGTCCGGTCAAACGTTTCTCTGTCACTCAGAGGCTGATAAGCATTTTGGAATTTTTTCTCATTTGTAACTTTAAAAAATGTATACTGAGAACTAATTCAGCTGAACGTGAATGTTGAGAGGGCGATGCAACCGTTAGCATTCACGCATCATCAAAATTGGGAGACATTTTATTATACTATCATGGTGAAGATGAATGAAGTAAATAAACAACAAAGTAAAGTTATTTATTGAAAAACGCCTTCTCTTAGATAACCTACGAGAAAAATTAAAAAGAGCCTGATTTTTCGTTATCAATAACTGTTTCTCTCATTTCATATTTATATTTCGTATTGCTGTCGAATTGGAATATCAATGCATCTTAGGAACGCTACAGAATTTCTTGTCACCTACATGCCTCAGGATCTTTCAGACTAACTGTGAAATGTTGGCCTGAATAGCGAAGTCCAAGCTCCTCTTCAGAGACAGCAGCTAATCAATTTTCTTTGGGCTTCGAAGTTCGATATCAATTTCATGTCGAGTTAGTGGACCGATGAAATTTCAAAAATTATCTCTGGTTGGTGTGTCATCACTGCAGAAACTAGTTAGGAATTGCTATAAAACTAGAAAAACTGTTAAAACGATATACGGTACTGAATCTTCAATGCCGAATAAATATGAAAATTCATGCGAATCAGTTCGGGAATTCCATCGCTATGTTTAACCAGATGCTTTAATGAATTCTACACCTTCCAATACCGTCGAGAAAATAGTTCAAAATATACATTGGGTATCATATTACGTTCGTTGCACCTAGAATATTCGAATTGATTGAATTCATTTATCCGAATAGAAGATAGAATTCGCTCAAATCATCATATTTTTTTTTAACATGGGGGATTGTTTCATATCCCGTTCCAAATCTATGGAAAACATGTTTTAATGACAATCACCACTTACTACTTGTATAAACTCTTCTTGATTTTTTTCAATTCAACATAATATGAAAGTAAGATTACTAAGGATTATTATGATTTCAGTTTTGTGTAGGACCTGTGGAAAATCTTTCAAGAATAGAAAAACACTTCAAGCACATATGTCTTTGGACTGTATGAAATTCAATACATTTCAATGCAAGAAATGTCCACACACAGCTTCCAGGAGATTCAATATGAGAAAACATTATTATTCGGTGCATAAAATTGAGATTGATAGTAACGAAGTTTGAATAAGAATTGTTCGCACCTGTTGTTGAACTTGTTATTTGAATAGTTGCAGATTATAAAAATTGTTTTGAATATTTAATTTTTATGCAATGACAAAGAAATAATTGATAATACAAATCTTATATAGTAAGTTATGGGTTAGAAAAAATTCAAATCATCTGAGAAAATTATTATTTCCCAAAAGTTCTTCTACTCCTTATATTGCGGAAAATATTCAACTATAATTTTTTTTTCCAGAAAGATTTTAAAAAAAGTCGGAAAATTTCTAAAAGATCTCACTTCCCTCATGTCATTATGACTTCAATCATCAGAAGGTAATTGTTATTGATATGGCGATGATCCAGTGTTTATGATATTCAGTTATATATGATCACCCAAGAGGCATTCCAGATCCAAAAACTGCACCCAAGAATAACCACTCGACTATTTATATTCAGGAGCGTGAAACATCCATTCAACCAGTTCAAAACAATTATATCTAGCACACAAATTTTTACTAGTCCTGTTTCAAACATTCATTGCCTAGATTATTCACTTCATTGAAATTAAAAAATATGAAAGAATAATCTATGAAAGTAAAGAGAAATGAATAATTCATCAAATGAATAATTTATAGAATGATATAATTCTTCAAACAATAAAATCAAATGGAAAAATCTAAGCGATTGGAAATATTTCAATACATTTTTTCAGTTACGTTCATACCAACAGATTTTGAAAATTCTTCTTTGAAATCGTAGAGTCGCCGAATCTAGTGAAGTGCATGAAAGTAGATATAATTAGCTTACGCCATTCTTCATTTGTATAACCAGAGGCGAAAACTGTTGAAGGATTTAGTTAAAGGAACGGTAAACTGAAGAAAAATTACCATTATGCATTATTCTTCAATAACCTTAGTCAGTTTCAGGAAGGACTCGATATTCCTGCAATAGTTGCAAGAGATCTTACACCACAAAAACGAATTTGAAAAGACACCAGAGAGTGGAGTGTGGTAAGGAAAAAACACTTATCTGTTATTTCTGTGAGAAGAAGTATTATTATAAACAGGAATTGGAAACTCATCTCAAAATGAAACACAAAATGATGATAAAAAGCAGTGGTTTAATCGAGGAGGTCAAACCCTGAGAGACTAAAAAAGTCAACTAAGGAGGTTTTTCGTCTCAGAGAAAAAAAGTAGGAACTGAAGACACTTCAAACTCGTGTAGTATCATATAAGCTTGTAGATGTACGTTCATTATAAATTGTAATACATAATATCATTATCATGCGAATGTACAAGATTTATTGTTTGAGTCATCTCCTATCATCAGTAGACCATTTCATGCACCAACATTTCCACTTCCTATTCAACTTCAGAAAATCCAACTCTCCAAAGTGCAAAAGTAATTTGCTTCTACGCATATGCAAATCACAAACGAATGACAATACTTCAAGACCAATGAAAGAAACTAATTTTGAAACATCATACTTTGATTCAATCACATTTAGCATTACTGTGCGGGCGTAGTTTCTGAAGCAAGTGCTGCATAAATACCAATATTTTCTCAGTGGAAATTGCAAAGTTGAAGTGGAAGTACAAGTTGAAGTTGAAAAACTGTTGCATAAATCCATAATAATCAACTCTACATAATATTCAGAAGACATTTGATGAATGAAAGTTTTTGCATTCTGAAAACGAAAGTTCCGGGAACTCAACACAATTTATCAAGACAAACGTATTCTGATGAAATTAGAGACTGGGAAAACACACCACAGTGAAAGTTATGTTTCTAAAGAAAACAATATTAAGTTTTATCATATCCCTGGAGTTTCTCCAGAAGGCAGAGTCTGGTTTGGGCAAGAAACAGTTAACATTCTTGATTCCTGTAGAGTTTCTGGGCGAAATATGTATTTTCCGGTAGTGCATATACAATTTCAATTATAAGAGAGCCAAAAAATCCAAACTTTGTGGAGAGAAGGAATTCTGATGAATTATTTTTTGGCCTTTTTTCTTCTCCGAAGCAAAAAATAGAGATTACAGCCTCTCGAATGCTCTTCAATTGCTTCAATTCCCATATGCTTGGTATAAAAATTGAACAGCAAATAGTGATTTCCATGTTGTGCCCGTTGAAGCCGCCAAATAGGCAAGGAAGTAGCTGTTGCAGGTGGACTTTTTCTCCTTTTTTGTGAATGAATCAAACTTTTTTGAAAGATATACACGTACCTATCAACAGTGTTTGTGATTTTTCATTTCACCTCTTTCATAGAAGTTGTAATTTCTCTTTTTTGATTTGGAGGAGAAAAAAGACAAAAAATAATTCATCAAACTTGTATATCGCATTTTTAGACAATCACGTTGGTATCTTGGAGCTGAGTTTTGACTGGAGTGCAAATGTTCAAGTATTGGCAAAATGCAGAGACGTAGAACACAGTGTGAATCGTTCTATGAATTAATATTATGATTATAGGAATAATGACGGAGTTTGATTCACGAAGTGATGAATGTCTATTTATGTGGTCAATTGAAAGCGAATTTATAATTCTTTCGTTTAAGAAAGAGTGTACATTCTGAGGTTTTCTCATAATTTTTGTAACATTCATGGAGTACACAGTTTCTTCAGCAATTCTAAATATATTTCAAAATGTTTGATTTATGCTTGCTTTGGCTATTTCAGAAGGAAGGCGTCATCCATGCCCAAGATGCAACAAAACTTATAAAAGTAAAGAATCCCTTTGGTCGCATCTGTCCCAACAATGCATAGAAGCCAGATTTGTTTGTCAATTTTGTGATAAGAAATTCAAGAGAAGGGACCGTATGAATCATCATATAAATAACTCGCATCTTGATGGAATTCAAAATTTATATTATGAAATGAAGAACTGAAGGTGTAAATATTGAATCAGTAACACAACATTCCAATATAATGACATTTGAGAAAGAACTGATAGTTTGAGCGCGATATCATACAGAATGGTCTCAAGTTCTGCATAAAAAAGGCGGAAACTTTTTGTTTCATTAAATGACTTGAAAAGAAATGCTTATTCTCCATTATTGAACGATATCCCACCTAACCTGTCTCAATTCTGTCAAAAATTTAATATATAATATAATCAAATGAATTATGGACCACTAAATCGCCATAATATTTTCCCGTCATCGCAGATTTTCATCATTCTCAGTGAATTTTATGCGAAATGCTAATGACAAAAAAAATTCGGCCGACCAATTCTTCGCCGGAAAAGTAAAAGGTAAACATTTCATGTCATCGCGGAAAACTTCTTTTTATCTTATGCATTTTGATGTGAACTTCAATAATATCTTTGTATGCGGGCTCCTACATTGCCCGAAGTAGTTATTCATAGTTGACTTCTTTCAAGAATATAAAGGAAGTATGAGTGAGAGAAATAATAAAAATATGTGGAAGGGATTTCTGTTCCACGTTCAAACTTTATATTTATAAATATATATATATATATATATATATATATATATATATATATATATATAATCCCACCATAAATAAAATGAATTATTTGACTTCATGTTGGGGTTCATATCAACATCACCTATTGAATTCAATCAAACTTGCTCCGACTCCTGCCACGTTTCATGGTTGACAGGTCCGCGAATAACCATGCTGCTCCTGAGTAAGGCCACAGAACACCCTATCTCACAGAAGCGCAACTTGAAGGCGGCACTTTGATCTTTTGGGGTCAAATTTTTGTAACCTTGATACAAAGCTTGGCTTGTATAATGTCATTTCTAGGCGGTAAATTCAAACTGTCGGTTGATACACCTTTGTTCCTTTGTAAACTTTCCATTATTATCATTTCTGCTTCTGAAGTGAAATCTGGGCAGTTTCAATTCCATTTGAAGATATGGCCCTTCTCAAGTCTAAATAATTCAGAACATAAAGTTCTCTCAGCAAATTGGTCTGAAGGCTTCTCTGCTGATCAGCAATCTACATTCATTATTCTCAACACATACAAACGGAGAACTTCGATATTTACCAAAATAATTTAAGTAAATGAGCTGACCTTTTTTCATGTTTATTAAAAGTACGTGTAGTAGACATGAAAAATGCCCAATTAATTCTTATTTTGGAAAGAGTGGAAAATACCACTGAGGTGATGTAAGCCTACCTATTTAAAGTTCAAATAGTTTCTTTAATCAACTGAATTTTGCAGGAACGAACGTTTTCAACTACTCTGATCATACTTGATCCGATATTAATAAAATTCATCAGCACAAAAACACCAGAAAAAAATTTAGAAATTTAGAAATTTATTGTACCAAATTAATATATTCTCAAACGACCACAAACATTTTTGTTACTTTAAACAGCAATCATATTGTAGAGCAACACAACAGAAATTGGTCGAAATGAGAATGTTTGAAATAGATATTTTATCAGTTCTTTAAATACACTTATGATTTAATATAAATGATTTAATATAACAATTTTTCTGTTTTTTTCTTTAATTTTTGAACCAATAGGGATTCTTTTCCCAAATTCCTGATAAACAAGAAGATAAGAGAAGGGCCATATCTTCAAATGGAATTGAAACTGCCCAAATTTCACTTCAGAAGCAGAAATGACAAGACTAGAAAGTTAAGATGTATCACTTGAAATGTATATCAACCGACAGTTTGAATTAACCGCCTAGAAATGACATTATACAAGCCAAGCTTGCGATTCGGTCGGAACGCTTCAGATGCGCTTCTGTATAGATAGGGTTTTCTGTAATCAGAATTTCTTTATTCGAAATGATTGCATTCACAAATCCAATGCCAGACAGCTGTTTCGACCTACCAGGTCTCATCAGTGACACTTGGCTAGTCTGTGAACTATGCCTCCCCGGGGTTGAGCGCCCAGGATGACGTGATGCCATATCCAGTTGCCTGGATACGAGACCTCACCGTCCTCCATTTTCCTTCCACCTCCGCCCTCTCAAAAGCGGACCTCAACCTGCTGATGGGCACTTCAGCAAGATTGAAATCTAACCCGCTTTGGTTGGAAATCAGCCTTTAGATGTTATTGCTTCCTCTCTATCTGTTACTTTGGTTCCTACCTGACTCTGCTGTGTTGCAGTTTTTGCATGGTGGTCCCCCCCGACCTCACCGGGACAGTTCTCGCCTGTCGCGTATCGGTTATATGTGTGTGTGTGTGTGTGCGCGATCTGTGTGTTAATGTAATGTGAAATGTACTTACCCGAGTCGCTGGAGCGACTCTTCATACTCACCTAAGCCGCCGGCGGGCGACTCTTGGATGTGGTCTCAGGTTTTGCTTGGAAGGCCTCGGGTGTTTGTCCCTCTCGCGGAATCTGGAATCGTCCATGTTCAGTGCGTTGTGGAGGTCACGCAGCGCTGGGTTTGGATTGCTCCTGATACGCTCGAAGATACTTTCGGCGTGGTCAACAAACATTTCGAACTATCTACTTCTTTACGAAGTAAATCTCTGAAACTGGTGCAGATGGTGTAGACTTACCTTTCTCCTATTGTTAGTTTTTGTTCCTTTTTCAACATAAAAATGTCAAACCCTTGCTGTAGAAATTTATTTTTCTGATATGCAATAAAGTTATTATTATTATTATTATTATTATTATTAAACCTCCAAGAGGTTACGCCATCTGCTGGGAGACGACCAAAGTCTCAAACCCGACGATAGCCCGCTGTAAGAGGTCTCCTCTGTCTTGGGCAGTGAGAGTTTGAGACTTTGGTCGTCTTCCAGCAGATGACGTTGCCTCTTGGCGGCTTACACCATCTGCACCATTTTCAGGGTTTTCTGTGGTAAGGGGTAGGGAGGGACATATTATACACACTGGGGTTTGCGAAAAGTTCACTGGGGCCTAGTCGCTGACGCTTGCGTCCCCCACCCACTACCATTACCATTAATCAAACTTACTCGGTCAACTATCTCTTCTCTAGTTAGAATGATGTGGATTATTTTTAAGTTCGAGTTGTCTTCAGTTCAGAATAAAACCAAAAATTACGTTTTTTCTTCACCTCAAATGTATCCATAATAACTGAATTCTAATTTGATTTGAATGATTGATGTGGTCACTCTTTGTTGAGAGTCATCATCCTTTACTTATTTCTGTTTGTAGGTTTTTGTCATCCGAAACGATTTGCTTGTACAAACTGCTCAAAATCGTATTCCTACAAATACAATTTGAAGAGACACATTGAATTGGATTGTGGTAAAAATCCCCAGTTCCATTGCAAAATTGAAAGCTGTCTTTATACATCCAGAAGAAAGGCCAACGTTTATCGTCATTATCTGCTCAAACATAAATTGGATCCATCCGATATTATAGATCTGATGAAGGATAATTCAACAGGGATTCAACAGAATTATATACTTGAAAATAATTTAAAACTATCAGAGAAGTCTTTTTCATAGATTCTGTTCGAAATAATGATATCACTTTATCATGTAAAAATATTCGCAATAGGTGTCAATAAGCTACGACTGCATAGTTAGATGTTTTCATTCATAAAATAAAACGATTCGATCACAAATTTGATTCCATTTACCGTTTTCCTAGTGATCACTTGAGTCTGTTTTATCAGAACAGACATTAAGAGGCACCACTCGCGAAGCTGTCGCGCGAAGCAGCTTCCTAGTCCTTACAGGGCTCAAGATTTATCGTCTTCTATTTCTGGTATAGGTGGTTTCACTGAACTGACTATCCAACTCCATTCCAAATGTTATGTGCACGCTTTTGATTCAGTTTTGATGATTCATCAATCAATTTACCACTAATTTATCTCATTTTTAAGCTTTCAATGATTTCATAAACTTGTAGTCAATCTATTGGGCCGCCGCGGTGCGGTGGTCTAAATCATCTTCTGTCATCATTAACCATCCCATTTTTACAGTAATGATCCATTTTCAAAACTCTCGATTCATACACCTGAGAAACCTCAAAGTTAAGGCCTCAGTTCTACTCGATGTGGAAGGATTATTCACCAATTCGCTCAAAATGTTGAATTGTTTCTTTTCCACTGTAGTTGATCGCAGAGAACATTTTTTATTCTGCACACTACTGTTATCATAAAATTTCATCTCCAACTGTTTGAAATGATTGAAGTTGATTGTGATATAGAAACAGTCCAATGAATATTCTTACAAACTCATGCTAATTGCATTTAGGGCCAGTCACCTCTCTGCTTCAGTTGTGATTTATCTGAGCCAGGCTTTGTTACTATGGATTTGCCAATCAGCTTCCTTGTTTCTTAACGATTACGCCAAGCTTAGTTGAATCTCTATTGAGTTGGAGCGGTGGATCGCTAATCACGAATTTTTTAGTTACCAGGCTAAAACCTGTTAGTTAATCAGTTATATCAGAATATAGACCAAATGTGGTCACACCAATCTATTCTATGAAAGAAATTACATGGAAAACAGTATTTTTTCAATTAGTTCATTTTGGAAATATCAAATGAGCAAATTGTCCGAGTGCATGTATTCCGCGCTGTATATTCCTACTGCGAGCGCCTACTCAGCACATTGTTAACATGATTTTTTAACTTATAATTACACGAGAGTTTTTTTTTGTCGAATAAACTTGACATTCCGATGAGAATTTGGTTGCCTGACAACTCAACGAAGAAAACTGCCTCTGAAAAAATTACGAGTCCGTAGGACGAGTAATTTTTTCTGGTAGTTTTTTGAGTTAATTTGCCGGAAGGCAACTGAACTCGAATCATAAATGTCAAGTTTTCTTCGACACAAAAAAGCTCGAGTGTAATTCGGTACGACAATTTAATGAATACAGTTTAGTTTATTCAATTCAACGGAATAGTACAAGTGTTAAAAACACAATTCTTATAAACAAGTTGATTTTCAGAATTTTCCTGACTTTTGTTGATAAAATGGTTAAGGCTTTCGCGACCGTGGTTCTGGAAGAAATTCCTAAGAACGACGGCCTTCAAGCTCGAAGAAAAGTAGTTATACTTTTGTTGATAGTTTGCTGCATGCTGGTATTTTGAGCGGTGGTAGTAACTGTTTCCTGGATGGTAGTACGAAGGGCACCAACGATTTCTCTGTGATGTTCTTGGTCTAACTGAAGATACGGTTTCAATGACGATGAGTTGCTATGTCCCGTAATTTTCAGTATTTTTTGTTCACCTACACCACCCCTGGATAATTCAGTTACGGCGGCAGCTCGATTAGAATGGTTTGTAATTTCCACCCGCTTGACATCAATTCCAATATTTTTGTCCGAAGATTTGGTCCATTTAGATAGTTCATTTATTTCAATAGGAGAATTCTCATACCATGCCTTCGAATTCTTTTTTTTTGCCAGGATTCGGAGGTAGAAAAAATGTTTCACATGCGATATGATTTAAAAAAAAAGATTCAAAATCAACATGGAACACCCTAAAATCCCTAGACATCCTCCGGGGCAAAGCTACTGCTGACCTTCCTGCAGAATGTTGATGCCATCAGTAAACAATTTCAAAATATCCCCCACCCTTTTCACAACCACCAGCAAGTTGAGCTTCTACAAATATACGATCACCGTGCATCTGCTGACAATTCCTTCAGTTTCGCACCGATATCTTCTGAGGCAGTTCAAAATTATCTGAACCGTACCAAAAGTGATGCAGTTGGATTGGACGGAGTCGCCCTAGCAATGCTGGACCATCTCACATTCATTTTTTATTTTTGCATTTCCTCTAATACTTTCCACATTTATGGAAACAGGCTCTCGTCCGCCCACTAGCAAAATTTCTTACACCCGATGAATTTTCTGACCTAAGGCCGATAAGTATTCTTTCCCCCCTTCCAAAAGTATTAGAAATGGCTCTGAAAGATCAAATGTTAGAACACACTGAGGCTCGTAACTTGATAAGCGATGTTCAATCTGGATTTCGCTCAGAATACAGCACAACGACCGCACTTCTCTCTATTACTGACGATATTTTTATCGGGAACTGGACAAAAAACATCTGATATGCATGATACTCCGTGACTTCAGTAAAGCGTTCGATACACTTGCCCATGACGTGTTATGCAAAAAACTCTCCTTCTTTGGCTTCTCTGAGAACGCAACCCTATTAATCAGAAGCTTCTTAAGCAACCGTAGCATGACAATTTCACTGAATGAAAAAAGATCGGATCCAATAAAAGTGAGTCATGGCGTACCACAAGGCTCCATTCTCGGTCCTCTTCCTTTCAGCCTGTATATATCCGACTTTTATAAATATATTAATCACTAAAAAATTCACCACTACGCGGGCGATATTTTTCATTCAATCCTAATGATGTTACAACAGGTGAAAATCTTATTAATGAAGATCTCAAGTCGCTATTTGATATTTCCACCGCCCATAATCTCAAACTGAACCCAAAAAAATTCAATTCCATACTTTTTGAAAGTAAATCACAATGTCATGCCCCTGAGCTCGATTTAAAAATCAGTATAAATAATCAAGATATTCCACGGGCAACCGAATACAAAAATTTAGGACTGTGGCTAGACTCAAACCTAAGATTCACGAAACACATTAACCACTTGTGTCAGAAATCCTTTTCTACACTACGGCAAATATATCCTAACAGAGCTATTGAAAACTGATCTGAAGAAGAAACTATGTGAGTCGCTTATATTCTCTGGACTCGCCTACTGTGATAGTGTCTACGGCCCTGCCTTGCTCCAAGCTGATGTAAATAGACTTCAACGAATTCAGAATTCATGTCTGCGTTTCTCCTACGGAATTTGTAAATATGATCACATCAGCTCGAAGATGAAGAAATCAGGTTGGCTGAGACTGGAGAGTATGCGCCTTTTACAGCTACTAACTATAACCCATAAGGTGTTACTCAAGAAAAAACCCACCTTTTCAATAGAATAACACCATTTTCTAATCTGCAAAATCCTAGAACACGGAATAAAGATATTCTTGTAATTCCTAAACATAAGACATCCCTATATACCCGTAGTTTCTCATATAATTATGAGAAAAAATATAACAAATTAACATGTGACTTCAACATTCACTCTCAAAAACTTCAAGAAGATGTTGAAAGCGCAACCCGCAAATAATTGTTGATTGTTTTTTGGTAATCTTGAATCGGATAAAGGCTCATTTGTTTCTCTTGATAGGTGAATTTCAATTATTCAGAATTGTATTAGCTTCCACCTGCTTGTATTATAAGTATTTATTTTATCGTATTTTATATATCATATCAATATCAGTGTTATTTGTTAGTCTTTTTATGGTTGAATTGAAAAACAGCTTAAAACTGAATCTCCGCCATTTCAACATACGTATGCGTGTTTTGAAATTATGTAAGATGTAATTTTGTCTTGTTACTATCCGTATGTTGAATAAAGACCATTTATTGTTATTATTATTATTTCCTCGTCTTCGCATAATTTGTTCGAACAATCTCACCGGACAAACACTTTCTTCTTCACTGTTTGCAACCAACCATTTACTGTCGGCCAACTTCTGATTTTCCCCCTTGTGCCGTCTTTGAAAACACTGGGTTATTCAACTCTTTCTGTCCCTCGTCCACTGTTGTCTGTCTCGATTTTGAAATAGAAAACCTTGCAATTTGCTGCTTCTTCAGCTCTCCAAGCTAGTTCATAGGCAGCAATGTGATAAAAGTTCCTTTGAAGCCCTACAGGTTCTTCTTCACTCCAGGACAGTGCCATTCACTTCTCCTATACCATTTTTGCTGAAGTGTTCCAAATCATCTAGACTGTACTCTCTTTATAATCTTCTCCATTGTTCTTCTTCAAGTTGAATGCCCAGTCATATAAAATAGACGCTAACTCATCAGTGGATGTATCTTCAACGAGTTCATATTTTTTCTCCTCACAAAACAGCTCAAATTGTCGCCAAATCGACGTAGTTGAGTTCACAGTATTTCGACGCACATTATTGTTTATGGCTTTTTCAATTTCTACTCACGAAATCTCTCCGAAATGGGTCATTTTCACAGATCAGATATACTCTTTGGACTGGACAACGCAAGTGGAAAATTGACAAAGATGCCGTCAAAGATTGTTTACAATTCTGGTTGCCATGCTTTCAAGAGTTAGGTTCCGTTTTGTCGCTGAAAAACTTAGGGCAAAGTTTTTTCGCTGTCATAATGACAAAATCACGGCGGCTTATGGGATATTTTATACATGAGTTAAATTGTCAATTTTATTTTCATTTTGCTATATACAAATTGCTATTGTAATAATGACGCATACTGAAATAGATTCTGACAACTGTTTTGCAAACGACAGATACAAAAATATATACAAGAGAGCCCTCGCGATCTACAAGTACATAATTTGTTAGACCACGATTTACAGTTGCAATTTGCTACTGCAAATTAATTGCAAGGGATCCAATTTTATGCAATCAGCAAGAATTAAATTAATTTCTTGAAGGGTAACGAAAAAAGCTCTCAAAATATGCAGCTAAATCGTTTCGCTTATAGGAGGGAGATCTTCCCTTGAAACTTCATTTTCATAGTGGTATCTGTGATAGCATTGATCGAAACTTGTGGAAATATTCTTTTTTTTTTCGAAACTTGAACCAGATATCATTCTGCATTCTCAATGGAATTTTCAATGTCAAGCTCTTCAGCACCTAAAATATGAATAACTAATCGAGTAATTCATAGACAACAAAAGTTGTGTTTCTTCACACTACTGATTTAAATTATACCTCGTCCTTGTCTTTTCTAATATTTTCAGGCCATCGTATGTTGTCACAGCCAAAAGATGTACTACTCAACGTACCTACTTTCGAACAAAAAATGAGCTTATATATAATAATAATAATGTTTATTTACTATTTGTTTATTTACTATTTGTTAGAATACAGAGTTCAAAATACTACTATACTTTCATACATTGTAACACTAATTACAGGTCTTCTTCGATTTGCCCGAACTGCAAATCAACAATGAAGTGAATGAGCCTGCATGTCAAAATGGACCAAAGGTTAACAAGTTTAGACTTGAGATTGCTAGTTCTACGGGCGAAAGTAATTTTTTTATTTCAATGGCAGACGTTATTATACAAAAAACTTCGGTTGGTAAGTGAATCCCGCCAGTTGAGCAAATTAAAATGAATTCCATTTTATTCGAGACAAACTAACAAAGTTGACAGTGGTAAAAAATGGTCAGCTTTTGTTAAATATAAATGCACATTCTTTTCATAGTTATTGTATGAAAATCACTTCGAATGCTTCTGTCATCGATTCATGTTAATAAATCGATAATAATACCTATGATATTAAAAATAATCATGATTTCGAGAGCTGGGTATGCGTGAACTTCAAGTACCCGCAGAAGGAATTGGATAACCAAATAATCCTGAATATTCAATTGTGAATAGAGATACTGTTTTTCATGTAGTTTCTTCCGTAGAATCGAATGGTGTCGCTAGATTTGATCTTTCTTTATGATAAGTGGTAAAGTGAAAAAATAACAAATTTTGCAAAAGAATTGTTAAAAAATTCGTGACACCAAAATAACAAGTGCTTCACATTTTCCACTTAACTCACGTAGTGCAGTCATTGTTGACCTAGAACTCGCAGCTAGAATACCTTGACTTGCACTGTCCTTGATATCAGTTTACTGTTCTGTCTATTCATAAAAAAATCATCAACAGAATCGTGCAATCGTATTTCTAGCATATGGAAACTGAGACTCACTTGACGTCTGAGCCAAAACCGATATCATTTCAATTCTCAGGATGAGTGCGCCACATTAACTTTAGTTGTTCTCAAACAATATAATTGATAGAGCAAATTTCAACTCCTCTGCACAGTTGAATAGAGAATGAATTTATCTTTCAAATAAGCTTTCACTCAACATCCCATGTTATTTGAATTTTTCGAAAGAGTTGCTCCCTCCAGTGAGGGGATAAACAATATGAAAATATAAATTATTGAGAGTCGGCGTGTCACGGCGATTTGTTCAAAAACAGCCAAAGATAGAAGTGGTAATACTTAGTTTCATTATTATTATATCAAAATTGTTTTATAAGATGTTATCAACAATTTAATGAATTCAGTTAGGAAACACTAAAAAAATCAAATTAGTTTGTCAGAGACAAAAAAAGGTTGTGGTGGCCCCGGTAGGAAGGAATGCCGACGGAAGTGAGTCAAAAAACAAAGTTGGATGTGAGTCTGAGCTCGAATAACAAGAAATGCCGTGGCCCAATGCTGCTAGATCGCAATATATAGTATAAAAACTAGCTGCAAGCTATATACCGGCTGATACAGCATACACCCCCTTTATTACAGTCAGTTTTGAAGTTAGTTGATTGTAATTTGGGATATACCATTCAAATTCAAATTCAGTTCATTCGCTATTTTGATCATTATAAATATACATGTTTGTGAGATTCCATATGACATTCGTGTTTTATTCCTCCAGATCTCAGGAGGCCACCTAAGCGCTCAAGGCACTTGTTTTGTGAATACCCACCCTAAGATCATCTGGAATATTCATATAAATCGACTTCTTGTATAGAAACTTTCAGTTCAGTTAACTCGAGGTGATATGTATATTTCATATTTAAACATAAAACTTGAAGCTATGGAGCAGGGAGAAGGAGAGAGTATTAAGTTCTGGAAACTGAGAATAAATTCATGAGAAGTGGTAGATTCTTGCATATGGAGTTTTTGATTTCTTGTTTGAATTTGTGTAACGATGTTGTCTCTTTCACTGACCGCGGTACCATGTTATGTATTTTTGGACCATAGTAAAGAATTGACCTTTGGGTGTGAGATTTTTTGAAAATCGGAATCTTAACATTATAGTTCTCAATAGATCGTTGATTTTTTTTTCACTCCCGGCGTGAGTGATACCTACTTTCGACTTTTGAATGGAACACTATGTATTATAATATGTCTGAAATTTGCATAATTTTCTGAATCCAATGATACCTCAAAAGTGACATTTAGAACTCCAAAATTTTCGATAATTTTCAGTTCTCCTTTTCAGTGTGCCATGATGGTTCCGATTAATTCCAATTGACCCGTCTAATGTTAGAAAAATCGAAATCCCGTCAAAAATACTAAATTGCGTTTTCGATAAGCAAATTGATTTCATTATAATCGATTTTGGGTAAAACTCAAAATGGGCCATATTGGTACGGTGGTACCATTTATAAGTAATATTTTTAGGGAATTTATCGCTTGAATGACAATTGACAATGTTCCTTGCTGAATGGTAATGGTTCGGACTTGTCTATATTATTAACTCTATTGAAACCAGCTGCTAAGAACGAAGGAATAAAAATACAAATAAAGAAAGAAATTCAAATCCCAAACGAAAGGCTAAAATGGATTTTTTTGTCAATAATGAAATTAAGAATTGATTGATCAGAGAAAATAATGTTGTTACAAAAACAATCGAGATAACGAATATGAAAAATTAGAGAAAAAATTTTTTTAATAAAGAACTAAATGAAATAATATTGACAGGAGAAAATTTTAGGAATTAAAAATAAAAACTCATATGAAAGAAGTTCATTGTCTATGCAACCGCCGTAACAATCTGCGAAGACCTGGAGTTGCAGGTAAGACGTGCAATTAATAGTACAACAACCAGCAATTAACGAACGTTCTTCAAGAAACAGCTATGCGAGTTCAGAAGTACATTGACATTGATGGACATCATTTCGAACAATTGTTGAAATTTTTTGTGTACTTTTCTGTATTTCAAAGCCACCGCAGTAACTTCTTAGCATAAAATTTGATCAAAATAATTGTACTTCCTTTTAGCTGTAATTTTGGTTGTATTTATCGCACATTTCATTACCAGGAATGAATATATTCCTTGATAGTACTAATAAACGGTACCACTGTACCGATATGGTTCCATTTGAATAAATTGAGTTTTACCCTAAAATCGAGACTTGGCACTCTGAAATGGAAACCTAAAAATTAAATTATCAAAAATTTTGAATTATTTTTCGAACGTAAAAACTTTATATATATACATATATACACTGATCTCCAGTGATAATAGCCAGCTAGTAAGACAACTCAGACCTAGACGCAAGGTCACTCAGTCTTGAAAATGGCTCCGAAATGGGGGCCGAAACGTAGACAAGTAAATCTTTCCAGACGCGAATTAACCGGAAGTTCCAGCCACATATATATATATATATATATATATATATATATATATATATAT
>JAVJAQ010004293.1:0-13325 GCA_032362365.1 Zygogramma bicolorata | reverse complement strand
AAAATTTGCAAAATAGAGTATTTTTAATGATTTCTCATTTAAGTAGTTGCTAACAACCTTTGTACTGTAACATATTTTATTTAGTTTTTTTCCTAAATTGATTATGTGTATATGCCAATGAAGATGCTCATGAATATAGATTCCTAAAAATTTAGTATAGTTTTCTAATTTGATATTGTTTCCCAGTACATTAACCGATGATGGGGTTTGAATTCTTTGTTGCTGTGTTCGGAAAAATAAAACGTTTGTTTTTTCTATGTCCAATATCAAATTATTTTTCAAGAACCAATTTTTTGCATCATCCACCAACTCATTTGATTTAATTACCAAGTCTGGAAAATATTTGTCTGATATTGATAAATTCTGTATCATCAGCATAATTTGTTATCTGATAAGAATTACAATTTTTGTTCTTTAAAATTTCTAAAATATCATTCATGAAGACAATAAACAAAATAGGTCCAGTTATACTTCCCTGTGGAATGCCTACATTATTTTTCTTCGTGTCTGACTTTGCAACTATGTTATTCGAAACGATTTTTACTTTCTGTCTGCGGTCACTTAAATAAGATCTGAACCACTCTAAAGCATTGCCTCTTATTCCATAGCGTTCCAACTTAATTAATAAATATTCATGATTTAAGCAATCGTATGCTTCAGAGAGGTCCAAAAAAATTCCAAGTAGTATATTTCCTTCCTCAAAGGCATTGACAATACTTTCCGTGAATTGTACAATAGCAGTTTCAACAGATCTACCCTTTATATATCCATGTTGATTATCATTCAAAAGATTACAATATTTCAAGTAATTCATTAATCGATTGCACATCGCCATTTCAAACAATTTAGAAAAAAAGGTAACACGCTGATGGGTCTGTGATTCTCAAACAATTCACAATCTCCTTTTTTATAAATTGGTGTAATCAGAGCTATTTTCAATTTCTGTGGAAAAATACCGTATCTAAGTGAGTTGTTTATGATGTGACAGATTATGGCACATACCGAGTCTATACATAGTTTCATTAAGCTTGTTGGTATATCATCTTCCCCAGAAGTATGTTTATTTTTTATTTTCTTTCCAATTTCTTTTATTTCATTTTCTGTAACAGGTCTAACAAACATAGATTGTGAGTTATTTGTTACAGTGCAATTAAAAGGAGCTGTTTTTGTATTTTTAAGCAAATCAGGAATTACATTCAACAAAAACTCATTATACTGATTTGCTATATTCGTTGGATTTCCATTAAAATACGTTTTGTGTGATGTGTCCTTGCCAAGTATCTCATTGTGAATGCTCCACAAGCATTTCATCTTGTCATCCGATTCGACAATTTTATTATGATAGGATTCCATCCTTTTTTTACACAACAAATCATTATAGTCTCTTTTGAGTTTTTTATAAATTTCTTTACATTCTGGATTCATTGTTGAAAAATTCAGCCAGGCATTCAATGTGTTTTTGTGTTGTATAATTTCTGGATCTACCTTGACATCTTTTTTTCTTCCATAAACTTTTTTCAGAGGGAAGCATTCCTGAAACAATTGGCAGAATACATCACTGAAATAGTTCCATTGCTCATCAACTTCACTACTTTCAATTTGGTATAATTTCGTCCAGTTCAAAGAGTTCAATTTACCTAAAAACCCTTTTTTGTTTTCAGTTGAAAATATTCTTATTAATTTTGTATGTTGTTTGGGTCTTGATTCGATTTGAAAATTAATTTTCTGTATATTGTGATCTGAAAAGTGAGAGTGAATAATTTCTGTTTCGTAATGTTCCTGCAGATTTGTAAATATGTTGTCAATACATTTTTTAGAATTGTGAGTTATTCTTGTATACTCGTTAATTGTGAATACAAATGAATATGAATTAAGTAAGAAATTCATTTTGATAATGTTTTCTTCTGTATCTTTGAGCTCAATATTGAAATCACCAGCAATAAAGACTATTTTATTTTTAACTGAAAGCAAGTCGAGAAGCTCTTCAAGAATCTCATAGAATTCATTCAAGTTTCTATCATATGGAGCTCGGAATACGCTTATAATTATTATTTTTTTATTTGTGATGGTACACTCTATAGCTGCACACTCAAATATCTCGCGTTTCGACAAGTTATTTACATCAGTTCGCACTTTGTAGGTAATTCCTTTTTTGACATAAACTGCTGCACCACCATGTTGCCCTTCTTCTCGACAATACGCTGATGCAAGTTTGAAATTCCTTATACCAAAAAGTTTAAGTTGCCAGTCTGACTTCCAGTGTTCGGTTAGTGCCAAAAATGAACAGTCTTCGTGACCTTTCAAGATATTATTTAGACCGTCAATACTGTTTCCGATTGAGCATAGGTTGTGATGAATCATGGTTATTCTTTCTGCAAATGGCACAGTTTTTCAGAATTTCTCTGAGAGCAGGGGACTGTGCCTGTTTCAGGCATGTATATACATATATATATATATATATATATATATATATATATATATATATATATATATATATATATATATATATATATATATATATATAAAAATGAACAGTCTTCGTGACCTTTCAAGATATTATTTAGACCGTCAATACTGTTTCCGATTGAGCATAGGTTGTGATGAATCATGCTTATTCTTTCTGCAAATGGCACAGTTTTTCAGAATTTCTCTGAGAGCAGGGGACTGTGCCTGTTTCAGGCATGTATATATATATATATATATATATATGTGTATATATATATATATATATATATATATATATATATATACATGCCTGAAACAGGCACAGTCCCCTGCTCTCAGAGAAATTCTGAAAAACTGTGCCATTTGCAGAAAGAATAAGCATGATTCATCACAACCTATGCTCAATCGGAAACAGTATTGACGGTCTAAATAATATCTTGAAAGGTCACGAAGACTGTTCATTTTTGGCACTAACCGAACACTAACGATATATCATATATATATATATATATATATATATATATATATATATATATATATATATATATATATATATATATATATATATATATGCTCGGATAGGCTTCCGCGGTCGGATATGGGCTCTCTGGCACTTCCGGTTGAACCGCGTCTGGATTTTTTCTTCTTTCGACAATTCGGCTCCCACTTTGGAGCCATCCTCAAGACTGCTTGACTTGGTGGCGAGGCCTAAGTCTCCTTAACCCCCAGCAATCATCTTGACAGAGTGGAGATTGTGTTTTGGTGGATGGAGGGATGGTATTTATAGCTGTATGAGAATCCGACGTTGTTGAAACTGTCGGGCTGTATACAGGTCTGGTTTGAGAAGGATTAATTAATGGATTTGTTGATGTTGTCCCTTCGAACAAATCCATTAATTAATCCTTCTTAAATCAGACCTGTTCGAAACGTCGAAAGAAGAAAAATCCCAGACGCGGTTCAACCGGAAGTTCCAGAGAGTATATATATATTTATATATATATATATATATATATCCCTACATTTATTATTGCCGGCACCAAATGTATATAAATATTGTTTTTATCATAGGCACTGAAAGTAGGGTTGAAATCAATATTCCAAGAATTTTATGAGTTTGAAAAAATATAAGAATATAAAAAATATATTTTTCGTTAAAATATGTTTGTTATGCGCCACACAATCACCCTTTCACTCAGTCACCCAATAATAGATCAGAAGACACTGACATATTCTGAGAACGTTTTTCTACAGTCTGCCTTTGAAAGAGGTGATATTCGAAGCTAAAATATATCATAATTTGCAGAAAAATGTACGTGCGTGGTACTTCATGTCATTCCCAGAATTTACGTTAGTTGGAACACACTTTAAATAAATTTTCGTCAACCTCACGATGAAATGAGTTTCATTGTGAAACAATGGTAATGGGCATATTTTAAAAATGTTGGTTCTTATTATTTATATTATATTCTAGCGAATTGTAAGTCACCATTCATGATTTTCGCATTTTGAGCAATGTTTTTATGTGAGACGATGGCAAGTTAGGCCAAATTATTTCTGAACTTAATGAAAGTCTTTCCTGGGTTTTACATGTAGTACCACGTAGCGCATACATTTTTTCGTAGATTACGTTTAGTTTTACTCTCAAATACCTCCAAAAGGCAGACACACATCACAGCCAGCCGGTCTATAGCCTAGTAACTATGAGGGCATATTTTAGCTGGTCTTGTCGAATATTCCAATCATTCTTTTCAATTTTCAGTTCAATTATTTATTTGGAATAATAAAATATTTTTTCCAGTTAAGCCACGGGAGAAATTCACATGTCAGAGATGCCAGAAGAGCTATAAATATTCCACCTCTCTGTACAATCATCAGAAATATGAATGCGGAAAGGCGAAATCATTTGCTTGCTCGTTTTGTGGAAAGACATTTTGGCATAAGCAAGCCCTTAAAAACCATGTGAACTTCAAGAGGTGTAAAGTTAATATTGTGCCCGATATATTTGGATTATTGGAAAAAGTGGATAGATACTAGAATTTCAAACAGTTTTTTCGTATGTGGGTGTGGTTAACAATAAAGAATATAATAATTATAACTTAGTGATTTATTTACAATCTGAGCAAAAAGAATATGAGAATTCTGTGACATGATAGGTACAGATTGTTTTCTAATTTCGATTGTTGTTATTATGACGTATTCCAACATTATAAGCATCAAGTTTAACAGTATCACTCATCACCGTTGGACGGTCTCAAAGGGCGTACGCTCTAACCAACTAAGCCATTTGGATTGTATAAATTCAGTTAATTATTCGTGTGAACATCAAATGTAAGTCCTTCAATTCCATAAAAGAAACATCAATTGTGACAATTGAAACTTGACTAAATAAACTAGAGAATATTTCAGATATAAGTACATTTATTTATGCTTGAAGGTAACAACTTGGATTTTGTGTTCGTAGGTAGACAAGTCAGAATTGTAACGTTTCTACAAGGTTGTCCCTGGTAGAAACTTTTTCTAGAGATAAATTACCCTAACACCAAACTGATATTTTTGCACTCGACGCGCGTTTCGCTAACAAGGTTAGCATCTTCAGGAGAAGAAAATTGATACAAAGTGAGAGTGCAAAAATATCAGTTTGGCGTTAGGGTAATTGATCTCTAGGAAAAGTTTCAACTTTCACACCAAAGGTTCCAAATTCATCGTTTACTCATCGTTTATTTGTCCCTGGTAACTAAGTATTTTGTTCTCTGTGGTTGATGGAATTAGTATCGTACTTTGTGTGGATATGAAATCATAACGATTCAGTTGACTGGAATCGCCTACTCATCCGTTTAGCGAACTATGAAGAAATGAGCATTTGTGGGGGTAGAATAATATTATTTCCTCGCAGTATAGTTATGAACGTTCTCATCGACCCCCACAAAAATGACATTTTCCGCAATTCGCTAGGAAGTTTTGAGATTCCGTACAAAATTTCTTAAAGAAAAAGTCGAATGATATTACCTTACATTTTTTAGTGTTCTACATAAATGATTGAAAACAGTTTCCATAGTAACCCAAGTAATTTCATTACGAATTTCAAAGCACCATTGATTTGTGAATAAAATTATTAGCGATTGAAAAAAATATATGTCGAATTGTAAACGATTTGCGAAAAAGTAGCATGTTTACCTCGTAGGAAAAGCCGCATTTCTGGACTCTGTTTTAGTAAATCTCAGCTTGCGCCTCGTCTTATCAATCTCCACAGTCGTCCAGGAATTTTAGGCATTGCCTACCTGGTGAACAATAATATATTCACGTACGAATTTTCGGATGAAAAAACTCTCTTTCCCACCGAAAAGCTCAAGAGATAATTTTCTGTGAGCGAAACGAAATCTTGTATGGGTTGGAATGAATTATTATCATGGTGACTGAGATTTATGTTTGCTGTCTTTTCAATTCAATTTTCATATGCTTGGTGTAGAAGTTGAGCAAAAAAAAAGTCATTTCTATGTGATCCAGTGCCCGTCGTCGCCATATAGGCAGGGGAGTAGCTGTTTCAGATGTACTTTTTCTTTTTTTTTTGTGAATGAATCAAACGTCTTCGTATTATATACTCGTAACTATCAACAGAGAGCGTTTGTAATTTTTTTCGATTCGTAAAAAAAGGCAAAAAATAATTCATCAAACTTGATTCTCCACAAAAATACCCTAGTTCTCAAGGAATCTTCAACATATGAAGAAAAAAAATATGGAAACGGTACACAAACAACAGCTTGTGAATACTGACTTTTACGGTGGTTATACAGAGTAGCTACAGGGAATTTACATGAATAAAATCCACTCCGTGGAAAACGTATCATTACAGATTTGAATACTGAGAAACTTTTCTGTTCGCGTGTAAAACAGATTCCATAGGAATCAAAGAGTTCTGCTTGGATCGTGTCCTTTAATATCTTCGGATATTGGTGATTGATATCAATTGTTGATTCACATTGAGTTTTGAAGAAGGTCATTTCCATATAATATCATTAACTGTTTGAATACACTACCATCAAAAATGCAAAACCTTTCGATGTCGGCGTTCAGAGGCCAGAATCATCGAGTTTCCCCTATCGAAGTACAACTATTATATAATGAGATCTCAATTATTCATTGTCTTATGAATTTTATTCATTTTGTTTATCTTTCAACTTCATTCCTGTCATGATTGATGATCGAATTTATATCAGCTCAAAGTTGTGAACATAACAGCATATGAAATAAAAGTAGTTGAATCCATATGTATTGGAGTGTTTACTTTTTGAGCCATCTGTAGAGTCTTTTCGGGATAGGTGAAAGAACCGATGGCTGTCTGTATTCACGGATACAGACTGCCAAGCTGACTCTCGCCCAATTTCAATTTCAATTATTATGTGTACCTATGATGATATGATTGTTAATAAAGACCTTTATCATATGGTTTTCGTCGTCTGATCTAACCTAGTCGGGTCCGTATTCCCCACTGCTCTAACTCAGTGGTCAAACGCGCTAGTAACGTTAACCGATCATTGGCTCCGTCAGTCGTGAGTCCTGAGTAGACGCAACGAACCAAGAATAACGGCTTTCTGCATGCGGCCGGCCAAGATTTCTGTCGCATTACGGCATGCCAGTATGGTCTTGAGTTCCGAGACAAGCGTTTGTCTGGAAGCATCGTTATTATAACCGGTAGGACTGGAAACTTTGGTGTGAATGTGGAAATTTTTTATAGAGATAAATTACCTTAACACTAAAATAATATCACTCGCACTCGATGCGCCTTCTGGTAACAAGGTCAGCAACATTTGAAAAGTGACTTTGATATCAGTTCGGTGTAACGGCATTTTTTCTTGATAATAATATCAATTCGATTGACGAATCCGTATGTTGTTATAAGAATGTCTAATTTTTATTATTTACAGATAACCGTTCTGGCAGATGTGACAAATGCGGAAAGAGATATTCTACAAGAAATTCTCTTTACACACATAAAAAAATGGACTGTGGCAAAAAAAAGACATTCAAATGTTTATTTTGTGATCTTATGTCAAAACGCCCCCACGATATCAAGAGGCATTGTGCTATAAAACATCCCAATGAGGAATTCACTGCTGGAAGATGTTATGCTACAGTATTCGATAATTTTGAGTGAAACTATTCTGAATATGTTTGGAAATAATTGGATTGTTATGGAAGGATACTAGGTACAGCAATTGTGATCTTTTTCAATAAGAATATCGCGATTTTGAGATTGAATCCTGTTAACAAAAACCGATACTGGGAAGGTCCGAGTTTCACTGCGGTGTTATCTCAGTGAAGCGAAATGTGTCTTTCATCTTCATATCATAAACTATTATCTGGTACCCTTTTGACCATGTTCACAATCATATTCTGTGGTCTCGGTAGTGTAGTGGTTAGCATATCTGCCTATCAAGCGGAAGGCCGGGGTTCGAATCCTCGCCGGGCCACCGTGCTGGGTAATCGCACGTTAAAAGGTAAGGCCTCGTTGATCCACTGCTCGCACAAGTTTCGACTTCTGAGGGTTGACGTTCGTCAGCTGGTTAACGGAAACGAACAATTTTTAGACAAATAAGAGTTACTGGGGACTCAATGTGATTTTTTTTATGGCTCGGAATTCGGTAGAACAATACGATTGTTTATAGGGATATGGTTAGTCAATCATATGGAAGTATCATTTGGGGGGATCGATACTACGGATAGATGACATTAGTGATTCAATTCAGAAAATGGACTGGCCCTAAGAGAGAAAAGACTGAGAGTGAGCAAGATAGAATACTTCAACTATATCGTCTAAGCGTATTCCTTCCTCAATGTAGCAGATAAAGATAGGGTTAAGAAGGATTGAGTAATTAAAGTCGAAAATTATCATTCTGTTCTTCACAATATCACTTCAATGTGCATATCCTTTCTCTATCTATTGTATTCCGCAGATTGTTATACGGAAAAGTGTCATAAAGGCCAGTCCATTGGTTATTATGTCTATGATTCAGAAACAGAAGTGGAATTTTTTTCATGTTTTTGAAGACTGAAAATCTCTATCGCATTAAAAAACCTATCTTATTGAAAAACCTGTATCATAAATGGTTCCAATTATGAAACAGTTTATGGGCATATAAGTGTATAATTATAATACAGGAGTAGAAAAAATTATTATTATCCTGGAAGTGCTTTCTGATTGTACACATACCTACCTATCAACTGTTTTTCTTATTGTATGTATCATTCGAGACTGTCCAGAGGTCATTTGCTTTGCACAGTTCAGAAAAGTGGTATGTTCTCTTTTACACATTATTTCGAATGCAAAACAGAGTACCTCCAATAGTTCATGAAAAAACTTGATTCAAAATTCTGCGAGGATTCAAGGTTAGAAAGTGCATGAACCATCATCGATATTTACGGGGGTAGACACAGAAATTGATGGCATTATCGTTTTCATCTCCAATAAAAAACTAACCTGACGCTTGCTGTCCAAATTTTCATGCTAACTCTTCATAGTCTGCCAAAGTTATTGAGTATATTATCAAAATCTGCTCATCTCTTGATCCCTTCAAATTCAGGGACGTGATGATGGCTCTCGATCCTTTTTGTCAAATTTTATTGTTTGATTCTGGATAGAGCTCTTCAGGTGAAACTTTACTCCGATACTTTTAATGAGACACTGAGTAACGTTATATATTGTCCACGGAAGCGGTCCATGCTAACTACACAGGGTGGACCAATGAAAACGAAATAAGACCTTTTTTCCTTGAAAAATAATGTCGCACCAGACAATTTATATAGTATCATCATCTTTGTCTTTATTAAATTTGCCTTGATCGGAACCAACTTCATGAATTTTTCTTTGACAGCATCTGCTATAATGACACTTTTTATGGCATTTGTGTCTCGAACATTTTGAAGACATGAATCCTTGATTTCATGGTTTGTGCTTGAATCCCAGTGTTTCAAACCTCTTTTGGACAGTTTTGACTAGATTTCCTGTTTTTCTTATAACTCCTTGCTGAGATCTTACGATTCCACTTTGTTCAGCTCTGGCAACTGCTTTTTTCGAATTTTAATGCCGATTCATTTCCATTTCACTAACGAAAATTTTGCATAACTACATTGAAGGACTCCCTTAAGGTTCCAACATTTTTGTCTGACAACCTTAAAATCGCGCCTCAAATAAAATTAATTTTTTGGATAAATTTCATTCAAGAACTGTATGTATAAATTTTTGAGGCTACACCGCATTTACATGTTTCAAATTTATTATAGTGAAAATGCCCTCACATCCAGTTTCCATACTTGCTGGGAGTGGTAGACTGGACATAATGAAGCCACAGAAAAAGTTTTAAGAGGGTATTAATAAATGACCCTTTATGTCAGTGGGCACTCGCACTACTACAAAGTTTCCTTCTCTGAAGGTGCAGAGTTTTGTCTGTCACTTTGATTGGAATGTTGAAAGAAAGATAATGAAGATTCAAAATAGAAGTGGCGATAGAATATTATGAATAAAATGAAAGTTCAGTCATTGAAACAATCTTCAAAACATGAATGATCTACGACATTGACAAAAAATTCCACTTCTGTTTCTGAGTTGAATCACTAGTGCCACCTACCGCTAGTATCCATCCCTTCAAATGATATTTCCTTGTGGTTGACTAATAGCCTGTTTCGATGATGCAAGTTTGTCGCTGCAACTCCAGAAAATTGCATGTGTTCATGCAAGTTCTTCGAGTTGCATAAATCTTTTTTGGTGTGATAAGTTGCAGCGACTTAGTTATTCCTATGGTGAATTTGTTGCCGCAAACCACGAATATGTGGTGGCATCATTGTGAAGAATATTGATTTTGATCATTTCAATTATTTTTCGAGACTTGAGGAATCAAGTTGAGTAATAAGGTGATTTAATCACAATAGCAATTATTAGAAATGAATGAAATTATATATCAGTTGTGATAATGTAGACGTTCATCTTGGTAACATTCAGTGCTATTTTTTAATATTGGCAATGCAAACTGACAGCTAGATGACATATCTCGCAGCAACAAGTTGCCGCGAGAAGTTGCAGCGACAAAATTGCATCGTCGAAGCGGGGTGTAAATATATCTCTATATAATCAATGATACTATCAAGCTTTCCCGAATTCCGAGGCAATAGAGAACATCAAATTAAGCTCTCACTGACTTTTTTGTCTTCAAAATATGATTGGTGCCAAATAATAGTTACATACAATATACTTATATGCACATAATCTGTTTCTTAATGAGATCCAATATAGAACGGGCTGAAAATCTGTATCGTAATGCGAAATCTGTATCAATCTGTATGATACAGATTTATCATAATGGTACAGGTTTTTTCTCAATTGGAAATCCAATTCAGTAGCTGGAGACTTCATTCAAAAATCGGTTCAGAATGAAATCAGCATTTCCAATTCAATATTGAACTCTATTGGGACTATCAATAATCAAATAAATGTTAATATTCCTTCCACTCCAGATCAGTGGGACCCACAATACAAATAAAAATATGATATTTATAGTTCTTCATCAATTATTGGGCGTGGAAAAATAGCGTATGCAACTCTCATGTGATGGTTACTTATACACTCGCATAAACCATGGCATATGAGCTCGTTTCGTGCTTACACCATCACGTGCTACCTACCAACTCATTCTACTGATCCAGAATATAACATCAAAATGTTACTCAGAACTATACCAATCTTTTATATCTGTCTTCAGTAACGTTGAAGTTGATGATATTTATTTAATTATGATAATGATACCCCAGTGGATCACCGCAGAGGAGTACATGGTAATGTTGAGGGTTCTCATTGTACTGACTGTTAAAATGCCAACTTCCTGATGCTGATTGATATTTCTTGGAATTTCAGTGAAACCATTCTTATGCACTGCATGTGGGAAGAGCTACCAACTAAAGAGTAGTATTTATACGCACCAAAAGTGGGAGTGTAGAAAACCCGCCTTGTTCAAATGCCCTAGAATTGGATGTAAATATAAAACAAAGAGAAAGGGAAATTTGAAGACCCATTACACGAAAGGCTGTAGAACGTCTCTTGATGAAATACCAAGATATGATCAATATGATTGAGATCAGTGAAATAGATAATATATAAAAAATATGTTACATTGCTTTTCAAAATATATATTGTGATAAACACATTAGACATGCAACTTCATTCATGATGCATAAGAACCCCAATGCGATCCATTCCTTATAAATTTTTAGTAATTTTTCTCGATATATAACTGTATTGATTAGCAGTTATAAGAAACACTTCCAGGGATTGTCATCAAAGGCAGGATTCATTTCCCAACTTTCGGGTTATTACTATCTTATGATATTTTCTTAGAAATATTCAGTCAACTATTTTTTTGCTATCAAATTGTAAGGATGATAATAATACTTGTTGCCTCAGTAGACATGATAACATATCTATAGGAATGATCAAAACAACAAATTACATAATTTTGGCAAGGCTCAATGGAAACGATACCGGTAACTAGCTGAACACCTAGCTATGTCACACTAAAATATTTATCTAATGAATGAAAATATTTTGGCATCAGGATATTTCGCAGTATATTGTCAATATTTTTACTTCCATTGACAATTTCATTTCTTGGGCAGTCTATATTCACAAACGCATGTGAGCAGGAGAGTTACAAGTGATTTTATACTCACAAAATGGAATGTGGCAACAATTTTATGGGGAGTGTTTTTACTTTTTGTAGATTTTCAATCGTACGGAATTTCGTTTTTTGAACAGTTCGTGAATGGATACAGAAAAAATATTTCAACTTGGGTTTTGATGATTAATGTAAAGACTCTTGTGTACAGTTTTCACATAATGTATTTGTTTCGAACGGAATATTGGAACAGAACAAATTGGTTAAGGTTTTCGCGGCCGAGGTTTTCAGTATGACTACTTTTCTTCGGGTTTGAAGGCCGTCGTTGTTCGGAATTTCTTCCTGACATTTCGCTAGCGCGAGAAGCTAGCCACTCGCGCTAGCCAAACGTCAGGAAGAAATTCCAAAGAACGGCGGCCTTCAAACCCGAAGAAAAGTAGTGATACTATCAGAGCACGAACTGTGAATATTTCCAGAAGCCTCAAAAGATTTCGAATACAAATCAAGTGAACTCTCAAACTTGTTGAATGAGGAGTAACT
The DNA here is from genome assembly GCA_032362365.1 of Zygogramma bicolorata. Lineage (NCBI taxonomy): Eukaryota > Metazoa > Arthropoda > Insecta > Coleoptera > Chrysomelidae > Zygogramma > Zygogramma bicolorata. Next base: position 681 of record JAVJAQ010004293.1, on the reverse strand, counting down.
TTCTATGAGGCAGCCCTGTACCCACATATTTTAAGTCCCAATAAATATATTTGTGAACAGTGGAAAACTTGCTTTGAAAAGTGGCATTTGCATGACCACCTACCACCAAAATTGAAAACTTTCACTGAGAATTCTGCCCTCGAGAGGATCTGGATAAACACAACACATAATAGTAAAAGCACCATGGTTTGATGCATCATAATTCACTCTTAGGAGAAAAGTAAGCAACAGAATATTTATCAGTATAGAGGGAACTTTCAGCACCCCTCTAAATTTTGTAATGAATTGGTTTGCCCAAGTATTTATTAACATTCAGCCCTCACTAGATCGTTTCTTCAATACTTTTTTGACTGATTTTAATTATTGGAAAAATATGTAGGTAGGAGCAGACTTAAAGGTATTTCAATATTTATCAAACATCTGTTCAATATTACTATTTTTTGACTCGCTAACAGAACTATTCGAAATACAGCGGGTATTTCAAATTTGAAAATCGTCATTGGGAACTCTGAAACTTAGGGCTTGTGGGTTTGGGTGTCTTTCGAAAAGTTCTGAATTATGGCTATTTTGGGCGAGATATCCGGGAAAGATATAAATAAAATCTTCCTAAGCAAGAAGTTTCAAAGTATTTTAAAAATATCCCTGTGCAACGAAGGATCGACAGGTCTCTAAGCTCGAAAG